>CAJNIZ010000377.1:0-15214 GCA_905231905.1 Symbiodinium pilosum | reverse complement strand
GACTTAAAGTTAAGGGTATATTGTTGTTGTTCTTCTTCCTCTGAAATGGGTCCATTGTTCTTTCTTCGGTATGTAGGGTCTTGGCCCCGAACTGTCAACAGTAGGT
This sequence comes from Symbiodinium pilosum, assembly GCA_905231905.1. NCBI lineage: Eukaryota > Dinophyceae > Suessiales > Symbiodiniaceae > Symbiodinium > Symbiodinium pilosum. The sequence goes on along the minus strand of CAJNIZ010000377.1, from coordinate 15,108 downwards.
GAGGACACCTGTCACCACAGCAAGCAACATGAACGTGATTCGTGAACATGGTGATGATGAAAGTGGTTCTACTGCCAGCATTCTGAAATCGCCAAAAACTAACACAGTCTCGTCTATTTAGGAGAGTACACCTGGATGTCAATACTGGAGTTCAGTGTGACGTGTAGGGTTTCAGGCACTGGTATATAATAGTACCCCCCCCCCATCCCCAAAGGTACCTCTCCCCCCAAATTACGAAAATACATTAGGCCATATTCAGCACTATATCGTCCTCATGATAATAACCTACTTTGTCGGCATTCGGGGCTTGCACGTCCATGCTCAAAAGACGTAAGAGAAATGTGAATCCTGAGCTTTTGAAGCTGGAGTGGGGTTTAGGGTTAAGGGTTAAGGGTTTAGGGTTTTAGGCTTTAGAGTTCAGGGTTCAGGGTTTAGGTTTAGGGTTCAGGGTTTAGGTTTGGGGTTTAGGGTTCAGGGTTTAAGGTCTAGGGTTTAGGGTTGAGGGGTCAGGGAAGAGGATACAAGTTGAAAATCACATCAAGGGCTCATGATCCTGATGTGGGGGATTTGCGTAGACCAACATTCTTTAAGTTTGCGTGCCCACTATGCCGTGGGCCCAACATTTTAGGCTCCATTATGTTCGGGGACTCTTGTTAACAGCGAGCTCAGAATGCTGACGATGCGCGGCCCTATATACAATAGACCTGTGTTCTGCCTGTAAGCCTGTAGGCGGACTTAGTAAGTAGGTTAATAATGGGGATAAATGGGGTTACTAGATAGGTTATAAGGGCTATTCACCTACTTACTAAGTCTCCCTAACCCTCCAAGTATCTGTTCGGAGGCAATGCGTGGCAGGGCCGCGACTTTCATTTGATTGCTGCAACATCACCCTCCTGCAGCAATGTGGGTTAGGGTTTAATTAGGGTTGTCGGATGTGGGCCTCCTGCAGCAATCTGCCAGACAATTGTCGCTTCTCAGGATATAGTCCCCTGAACTAAATAGAATATGAAATTCCCAAAACATAATGAAATCCCATATACCCCGTATTCTATCTACTTCAGGACGACTATTCAGGACATCATTTCCAACCCTGGCAACAAAACACTCAAGGCCCAGTAAACCCTTAACCCTAGACCCTGAACCCTAAACCCTTTTCTAGGCTCACAGCTATGTGGCGTCTGCAAGCTTGCCTATGGTCTTGAAATACGATCGTGCCTAATTGCATACCCTCATTTCTAACAGCTGAAATAGTTCTGCAATTTCAAAACTATCCCGCATAGGCATGCAACCCACATTCTGTGACCTAGAACGGGGGCTGTGACGTTTTTCCTAGAATCAAGCATAGTCGGGTTGACTACAGTCGGCTGGTTGCAAAAAGTGATTTCTCGAAATGATCCCCTTGACCCTCCCCCAAACCCTGAACCGTAAACCTTCCTCCCCATGATCACCTTATAACCTCGATATCTATATCCATATATATCTATATCTGTCTCTCTCTCTCTACCACTCGCGTCCTTCAGGGTATCCTGTTTTGAGAGAAACCCAGAACGGTGTGTAGTGGATAAGGGTGACATCGTAGAATCTATTGCCGATTCTAGCAAGGGCTTTGGGTTTAGGATTCAGGGTTCAGGACTTAGGCTTTAGGGTTTAGGACTTGTCTGTTTTGATTTCCGCCGCGAAGAATAAACAAGACAAAACACTTTCCAGTACACGTGGTCTGTGGTTGAGGACATCCTGACAACATGCGCTCCCAACACCACCTTCCCCAACAAAACCCAGGGTTTCCCAAGTCCGAACGCGGAACCTTATTGCCCTTCCAAGGCAACATATAAAGGCTTCCAGGAGCAAGCATCCCCTTACATACCACAAGGACCCCCAAAAAGGACCCCAAATTTTTGGAACCCCCCTTGTAGGAGGTGCTCCTGACGGGCACGTTGGGAGCCTCCGGCGAACATATACATATTGACATCTAAACGTGGAGTGATATGAGCTACAGTCAATATTTCCTACATAATTGAATGGGCATGGGTTCCCTAATAGGGACTGTATTAAGGAATATACCGAATTTCATAGGGGCCCCTATGTCCACCCTTCAGGGTCCCGAAATACGGCTGATATTGACAACAACTCACATGTATACCACGCGAAGTCTACTTTAAGGGGAATGTGAATTACAGTCAGAACTCAATAAGGAATTTGTTAGTCTATATTGAACTACCAAAGGGACCCCTATGTCCACCGCTAAATGGCCGTTGGAAAGGCAGAAATCGGTAATAGGTGTGTACAAATTACATATAGTCCCCCGTAAGTAGATAGAATATGGGGTATATGGGGATCTTATTATAACAAACTCAAAGCCATATTCTATCTACTTAAGGGGGACTATAATCTTTGGACTTTTCAGTTGCGTTTGGAACTTGCGGACCTTGAGCCCCGTAGCCTTTCATGTGGTGGTGAGGGGCGGCAAAGGCTAACAAATCCAAGCGTTTAAAGCACACACCGAAGCCAATCCCTAAAGTGTTAGGGCGTAAGGCTTGGGGGTTAGGGTGTAGGATTGGGGGCAGGTTTCAACCTTGTGTTGTCTACTGTGTCGATCTCTTGACGTGGAGATCCTCCAGGCAAAATTCTCTCAATTGGGAACCTTCCTGTCCGTTGTTTGGTTGTCGTGGTCAGTATGGAATAAAGGAATGCATCTCAAGAGGAAATCTATACAACAAATTTCTACGAATGGTCCCTGTAACCCGCCACTTGCCAAAAAAGTTGGGCGAATAAGGCCCAAGCCCGCCCGCGGTCAAGCTGGTTGAGCTTTTGCCGCAGAGCCTTCATCAAGGGCACACATTAAAGGCGTCGCCTCGGGGGTTTCTCAAACCGATTAGGTTCTAGGGCTTCCTGTGCAGTCTTACAGGGGACCCCCATAATCCTTGTGTAACATCCATGTACATCTTTGGTTTGCAGGGTCCCCTGATCTGAGCAACTGCACTTTGAAGGTTTGTGGCTTCAGCTTTGGGCGGAGTGAGAATGATGTGGAAGTCCAGGAATCATGACTTCAATAATAAAAATAGGAATAATAATGGTAAGACTTGAATACAAATAAGAGCAATATGTAATCGTAATCACAATAGTAGTAACGTGGTGCCAGTGTCTGGATTTTCATAGAGCTGTCTCCGCATTTGAAGCATTGCGCGTTCTCGACTCCGATATCCAATCCTTCAGGCCATGGCAGGGCAAATTAACGGTGCAGGAAGAAGGGAGTCTTGCTCCAAAATCAAGAAATGGGGGTTTCACAAAATGCATAAAATGAAATGTACCCTTTGGGGATCCCCCTAGATAGGAATTGTACTATCTTGGGGTCTATATGGGTTCGCCCCCTGTTTAAGGAACGCCCAAACAATCTGGCTCTGTTCATGAGGAATGAGCATTTCTACCATTATAAACCCTAAGCCCTCAACTAAGAGAGGGGTCGCTACTGTCGAGCGACAGACTTCGAACGCTTGGCCGAGGGCCTCGCAGCCCGAGCGCCCAAGCGAAGAGAGAGACGGAAAGGTGGGGGCAAAGCATCACCGCCTGACCTGGAAAACCCAATAAAAAGTAGCCTTGTTTACGACACTGTCCGTACTCAACTCACACCACATATAAGATCAACCCCAAACCTTGGCCCATTGGCTCGAGAAGGGGTGTAGATTTTTTAGCGAGGCGGCGGCCGTCAGGCGTGCCCAAAAGACCTCCCAGCACCTTCCACAAACGGGTGAGATGCGCCACTCCGCTAGCGGAAGGGGTATATTGGCAATTACCTGGCAGCTTTCGGGCCGTGCTTGCTTGTTTATTGTGCAGTTACACAGCCTCCGCCTGCTGCGATGAGTTCGCGGGAGCTTTCTTCTAACGTAAGTTTGTGGCCTCAATTCCCTGTCTCTCTCTCCCTCTCCCTCTCCTCTCTCCCTCCCCGTTTAGTCCGTTGTTTCCCGTTGTCAAACCCCCTGTTGCACGTCCTTTGGCCTCTTTTGGCTTCTGCTTTCCCGGGGCCTGGCGCTGGGCGCTGTTGTCCTATGAATATGCTGCTCGCACATGGGAGACCTCGTCCACGAGCACACATGTGACGCAGTGCCAGAGCACCGCAGAGCCGTGCTCGTTGACATGCTTGCGCCGCGCCAAAGCGCATGTGGCACCATGCGGCAAGGCCTACGCAACTCACGAGCGAGAAGTTGAGAGCATGGCGCAAGACGACCAAATCTCGTTGCTGCAGCGGGCCGCTCCGGCAGGCTGATGCCGACACCTGCCAGCTCAGGTTCCTTGAATTTGGGGTGAAATTGCGCTGCGGCTGCCGCCGAGGCCACCTGGGCTTCCTGGGGGTTTTGGCTGAAGGATGGATGTTTCTTTCTCTGCTTGCGTGTGGAGCTTGTGCCTGCTGCATCGTCAGCAAGCACGGACAGTCCGAGAAATAGGCTGAAGTCGTCCAGCTCTGAACTCTCTTCCCGACGGTTCACTTGCCCGGGTTCATGCAGACTGCTCACCTCTAGCGTAGAATATAACTCACTCCAAGCCAAGCTGCCTCGGCCCCTTCGTGCGGGCCACCCGTGTCAGGCCATAGCCTCAGAGAAGATAGGGCTGCTGGCATGTCTGCTCCAACACAATCACCAAGCTGCGAACTCTTTGCGAAGCGCGCTTCCGCCGGCTGTGCAGTGTCTGCGACCTTGGCTGCATCTTCTGCCACCACAGCAGCCTCGGAAGAGCAGTTCCCTCATTCCACAACGGGTTCAACTAGCTACCCTGTTGCGCTTTCTGGGCAGCCGACTCCCGCCGAAGCGCTGCTGCGATGACTGTGTAGGAGAGGTTGTCAGCTGGGTACCTCAATGCAGAACTGTCGGAGGTACTTTATGCGTGGTGTAGGGCCGGGGTTCCGACGGGTCTTCCGGCAGTGTCCCATTGTTCTCGCTGGCGTCACTGCGCCAGTGAGCAGCAGTTTGAATTTCAAAGGCAACTTTGACATGCTCATAAAAGAGCACCAACGTGGCCATTCAAGCGCCGTGCCAGGCGCTGCAGCGCCTGGCCTCGCCATTGCAGGCGCAGACACAGTCCCAGGCGATCCTGGACATTTCGCGCTAAGGCCAGCGCATCCACCCCCAGATGAGAGGATGGAGTGCGCGCAGGCGCATTGCACAGCCAGTGCACTTGGCACGTATAGCTTTGCAAGCGCACTGCGCAGCGACAGCCACGGACAGCATCGCAGGCCGCGTAGGATTGAAAGATGGTAGCTCAAGCAGAAGCTTCCTGTTGGGGACCCAGCGAGGCCGAGGTACAGTCCCGACGCACGGTGGGTCCCGCGGCGTGCATGGGACTCATTTTGCCGAGCTAGAGCAGCAAGCAGCTGCAGCCTAGCAAGAATTGGTCCACGCTCAGCGTTTCGACTTACGTGAAGGCCCCGGAGCGTCCCAGCCTTTGCGAGGCTAGACACCCGGTCTAGTCTACGCGGGTGCTCCCCAGGCAGCTTTTGCCCTCGCTAAATTCTCACCTTGCCTTTTGTATATTCGCTGTCCTAGGCATGTTTCTTTTTTTTGAATCTGACAAATGGATATAGGGCAGAATGTCCAAGCTCTACGATGGAAATGTTACGGTTTTGGGTTCGGGTGTAAGGAAGGCTTTATACTAATTATTACAGCGGCCGTAGGCGCGAAAAACAAAAAAACATGACAAAAAACCTAAACCCGAATAGAATATAGTTTGGGTGGCCGGGGTGGGATTGCAAGCAACGCGGGACCTCACCATACACACCATTGAACCCTAAGCCCAAGACCCTAATGTTCAGAATGTCCTCATACCATTGAATCCCCAAATCCTCACGTTTGAAAGCGCCTGAACTTCGGTTTGCTTTTCTTCCAGCTGCTGCCTCAGTTGCTCCTGCGTCAGGATGCAGCATTCAAGGCTGAGGGTCCAGGAGCGGTGTAGGGCTTAGGGTTTAGGGCTTGAAGTTTCGGATTAAAGCGCATGAAGTGTAAGGCCCAAGGAATTCAGGGCTCAAATTCTACGGGCGAAAAGATTGGTGCCAAGGCATGGCCTACTCTACACTACTCAGGCACACGGGATGCCACAACACATGAGCTTTGGTCAATATTTCCCATATAAGTAATGGACATGGGTTCCTTATTATGGACTATATTTAGGGACTATACTACATCAAAAGATGGACCGGGGGAGAATGGACATATCTACTTTCTTACCCTTGGCTAGCTACGAATGAAGGAATGGATCCTTGTAGTAGTCCCTATATAACGCATCATAGTAGTTTCCATCTGCCTTCCCATCCTTTCATTTCCAGCTAACCAGACGCGCTGTTGGGACGGGAGAGCGTCGACTACCCTCAAATCCTAAACCCTGCCGACAAAACAATCTGCTATGGATGATATCGCAGCGTAAAGGTTCATGCAGAAAGCCTCCGAAGCCGTAGATGCCTGGCATGATGACATACGAAACCCTAGAGATCCAAGTATACAAATAACGCCTACATTGGCCCGAAAGCCTGCAAACATCACTAACATCAGGCTATTTGGATCCCCAGGGCAAGCAGGGATCGCAAACGCGAAGTCCTAGTCCTCAAACCCAGAATCCAACTTCCAAAATCCATAAGGTTTACCTACACCCCAAAAGTATGTAGAATAATTGCCTTTTGGGCTAGATTTAAAGGTTTTGGGCTATGATTTTTCCTACTTTTGGGGGTCCAGGTATGGTTTAGGGGACCCTAAACTCTGTCTGTGTCTACTTGCATTCCCTCCCGCTACCTCGCCTTGATCACCTTCTTGCGACCCAGCTTGTCGCGCGCCCCGTGCTCCTCCTCGGCCTGTTTAGGATTTGGGGGGTTTCCCAAAGTTAAGGGTTAAGGGTTTAGGGTTTAGGATTTGGGGGTTTCCCAAAGTTAAGGGTTTAGGGTTTAGGGTTTAGGGTTTAGGATTTGGGGGTTTCCCAAAGTTAGGGGTTTAGGGTTTAGGGTTTAGGATTTGGGGTTTCCCAAAGTTACTATGTGGCACTTAGGACCCCCACTAAGGGTTAACCCCTAGGTACCTATAATAGGAGTATAAGGGAATCCCAAAGGGTTAAGGGTCTAAGGTCCAAGCTAAGTCCCAAGCGGGTTAGGGGTATCTTTTTGGGGTCCCACAGATAAAGATCAAGGGAATCTACCATTTAGGCTTTAGAGAGCTACCGTCAATTTTCCTGGCTGGTGTGGAGGAAGTTCAATGCTGTTACTTACCATATTACTATCATTGGTCTACAATCAATGATCGGGCTTCCTTGTTATAGTCGCTTAGTCTGAGTTCCTTAACAGCAACCCAGGTTTTCCTACACAAGTAATGGGCATGGGTTCCTTTCAAGGGAGTATACGAGGGCTATGCTTACCAAAGAGACCCCTATGTCCACCCTTAATGGTCTCTAGGTAACCCTAATATTGACAGTAGCTCCTGTGACGGATTTAGGGCTGAGGGATTTATTGTTTAGGTGATTTCGGCACGCCGGGTGTAGGGATTTAGAATTTGGGTTGTAGGAATTATAATAAGGTTGACGGTTGAGGGGTTCAAGGCGGTGGAAGTTTTAGGCTTCAGGGTGCAGGGGTACGGTGCCACTGGTGCCGAAAACGGTTAAGGGAATGGATAATAGCAATGTGGAATGAGCCCGAACACTGCTGCAAACCCTGAACCCCGAATCTAGGGTAGGTTTGGGGGCCCTATAAATATCCAATTTAATTTTCATGGCTTTGTGAGGAGTATACCCTAAACCCTAAACCATTTTGGAGAATGAAAGTTCAAAAATATCTTCCAACCGACCCGTGGCTTTAGGGCTTACAGGTTAAGGTTTAGGGCTTAGGGTTTAGGGGTTAGGGGTTTACGGGCGGCTACGACAGGGCCATGGCTCAGGGTCCGGGGAGCAGACTTTTGCGCATCATATACAGTACCCGATGGGAAAAACGTTCCCACCTTATGAGGGACGAGAAAAGTTTCTGCTACCGGCTTCGCAAGTACTGGCTTGCTTCCTGTTACGGAACTTGAAATAAGTTACAAGATTCAGAAACCTCTACTATTTATTACATGCTTGCTGGTAAGGAACTTAAAAAAGTTACTACAAAAAGGAAACCCTATTATTTACTACATACCCAGAATATCGTAACTTAATCTGAGTTCCTTAACAGCAACCCAGATTAGCAAGGCTTGAAGCGCCAACAGGTATTTTGGGTTCTGGTTTAGGGTGTTTAGGGTTTGGGGTGCGGGGGTTTAGGGTACCCTAAACCCAAAACCCTAAACCCTAAACCCTAAATCCTAAACCCTAAACCCTAAACCCTAAATATAGGGTTCAGAGTGTATGAGAAGCATAGGACTTGACCCGCACCTCCCCTGAAAATCGGCGCAACCAAGCTTTGCGCCAAACACTGCTACGCCCCAGACACCGGACTAACATCAAAAACCCAAGACATCCTGCGACCATGAACCCTAAACCCTCAACTAGGGTTATAAATACTGTTATATAGGACATACAGGGATGTTCTGGGAGTATATAGAGTTTAGGGTTTTAAGGGCTTAGCTGTAGGGTTTATTGTGGGTCATTCTGGACGCTGACATGTTCGGCCGCCTCGTCGTCGGAACCCACCTCTCGGCAAGTCATGTTGAACATAAATCTTGCATAATTCGATGAGCACAGAACCCTGGGTACTATTTTATCATGGTGTAGTGAGGTCATGCCTGATTTTTCTTCCAAGAGGACGGCAGGAAAATAGTGGGTCCAAAACTCGTAAATATTGTAGTAATAAGACTAATACAGCACCAATATAAACCCTAGTTTATGGTAGTTTCCATTTTGTTTTGGATTATCCCAATAGAACCCCAATGTACAGAACTATCGCTGTAAGACATGGGGATCTGTCCGGGATCGTCTGAAAGTTCAAGGAATGATGGAGCATTCCGGGCAACACCACGGTAGAAGTAGGGAACGCCTGTTTTGGAACTGAGGATCCTCGGAGCCCCAAAACCCTAAACCATATGGAGGGTTCCGAAAATTAGGGGTACCATTTTGGGGATCCCCATAAAAAGGACTATAGTATTTTGGGGTCTATACTGGGGTTCCCTTATTTTGGGAAACTCTTTATATATATATATTATCCCCTTATAGTAATTGCCAGCTTCTTTTCCATAATCCCCAAAATAACCCCAATATATATCCTCAGCATCACCGCTGAGATTTTGGCGAGAGCTCAACATGGCGTTTAGGGTTTAGGGTTTGGCCTTTCATTAGGTTCCTAAAGGATGCCTATGGTTCCCAAGTGAGGTTATATATTGGGATTATATTGGGGATGATGGAAAAGAAGCTGCAAACAACTATAATGGGATATATAAGTTTTAGGGTTTAGGGCTCGGAAGGTCCTCAGTTTTTACAGCGGCGCCAGTGTTGAGGCACTCCAACATATCATGCACAGTCTCCCCAGCATGACAGCTAAACGGAAAGTTACTCCCACGAAGTGTTTGTCACGCCAGAGTGGGTATCAAAGCTGTTATTGCTTTCACGGTAACCCTGAGGGTCCAAGGACCCAAATAACAGGGTTTTAGGGCCCAAATACCATTAATAGTATAGTATTAGGGCCCTAAAGCCCTATTATTTGGGTCCTTGGACCCTCTAGGTAAGGCATTTGGGCGCGATGGCTACAACGCCCCGGGTTTAGCTTACGATGCTTGCAGAAAGCAGCCCTCAGATCCCAGCCTACTACGTTGGTTAATTACAGCAAAACATTTGAGGGCTTCCCAAAATTAGGGTACCATTTTGGGGGTCTTGATAATAAGGCCTGTAGTATTTTGGGGTCTATATGGGGGTCCTCTATTTAGAGAAGCTACCATTTAAGCGCGCTTTTGCTTGCAGTTGCTTACGAGCGTCAGGTTTTTGCTTGTGGCAGCTTCCTTTCTGCCACTCACCTTCTTGTTTTCTTTTAGGAAGTTTTGGTCCCTGCTCACGTTTTCTGTTCGGGAGGCCGCCGTCAACTCGAGAATGTACGGACAAAAAACTGCCCAAGTGCTCCCTCTCGCTGCTCACACCCTGCAACTCAGTGAACTCCTCCTGCTCCAACCTAGAAACCTAGCCCCTGAAGCCCTAGGTAGGTATACTAAGTCAACCGAGGTTTGTTTACAACAATAAGTGTAGGGCCTATAAGGATAGTACCGGGTCAAAATTCAGGCTTTGCCCTAACGAGCTGAAGCCAAGACCAAGCCACTACCGTTTACTACTTTAGGGTTAAGGGTTTAGGGTTTAGGGTATAGGGTTTAGAGTTTAGGGTGTATACGAGTATGGACTACTAACCACTGCTAACCCCTAAACCCTCAACCCTATATTCCACTATGTATATCCTATTTTTTCTACAGTATATACCAGTAAGAAGAACAAGCCTGCCTCAATGACCTCTCCCCTTGGCACATAGGCAACTGTCTGAGCCTCAGAAGTCATACGAGCTATAGTCTAAACTCCTTAATGAGGGTTATATAGTGGATAAAATTGGGGAGTACTATGGGAGTTATTAAGGGATACTAGGAGTTTAGACTATAGCTCATATGCTCTCACTTCGTGACCCCGGGCTCAGGGGTTTAGGGTTGAAGGTTTAGGGTCTGAGGTTTAGGGTGTAAGGTTTACAGTGTAGGATTCGGGTTTAGGGTTTGGGGCTTAGGGTTCGGGGAGTAGGGCTTCAGATCTCTAAAGCCGAACCCCCCTGAAGGCTTTCATGAAATTGTCCACTAGTACTGTAGGGTATCACATTGGGGGCTCTGCTCTCTAGATCCAGGGGCCTGGGAATTGCAAGTTAATTGCAGGTCATGCTACGATTGGGTGTGGTCAAGCCCTAAACCCGAAGCCCTAAACCCCTAATCCCTAAACCCCTAAACCCCAAATCCTAAACACTAAACCCTACAGTGTGGTCCAAGGAGAGAACCTACTTCTTCAGCAAACTAGAAAACCTTAAGAGTCACCAGGTAAGTACCAGGAACATGCGGGAAGTGAGGTAATCAAGGCAGCGCCGTGTAACCTACACCTCCTTCTCCCCAAGCCCGACAGCCTAAACCCCAAATCCTAAACCCGAAATCCTAAAACCTAAGCCCTATATCCTGAACCCTAAATCCTGAATCCTAAGCCCCAAATCCTAGACCCTGGTCCAAGGCCGAAGCTCCCCAACTAGTTAGGGGTTCAGGGTCGATTAGCTTAGGGTTTAGGGATTTGGGTTTAGGGCTTAGGATTTAGGGATTTTTAAGGATTTGGGTTTAGGGTTAAGGGCTTAGGATTTAGAGATTTTTAAGGATATAACGCCCCCAATAATCGAGAATCGAACAGACAAGACAAAGGAGCTGGGATGATATAGGGGTTTATAATATGTAGGCTTTTCCAACAAACAGAGGGTCCCTCTCTGGGGGTTGCAGGAATAGCGAGGATGCTGGAGTCTATATATTATAATGAGGGGATTTTGGTAACCCCAAGCCCCAAAGTTAGGACCCTATAACCATCATATGAGTCATAGGGTCCTAATTTTGGGGGTTAGTGTTACCAAAATCCTTTTATTATATTAAGGTCCCCTCATCTATGGAAACTACGGAATGTTTTTGGAGAGGGCTCAAGCGGATTAGAGCTCACAGAAGACTCGGGGTTAGCAAAAAAGGTTCGGGCTGGCGAGATTCTGAAGCGAGCTACTCCGAGTTACTACACTTGGAGGTTCATGGGACTTAGTAACAATCTTTTATTTGGCTTATAACCCTACTTCCTTTAAGGCCCTTTAGGGGGGTCATAAGTAGGGTTATAAGCCTAGTTATAAGTAGTTACTAAGTCCCATGAACCTTCAAGCAGCATTTAAGACAACACCGATGTTTGTATGCAAAGCATAGCAATGACTATAGATATGAGCTACAATCAACATTTCCCACAGCTTTAGTGGACATGGGTTGCTACTAAGGACTATACTTAAGTACGAGAGAGACCACTATGTCAATTCTCAATGGTCCCTTGGTAGCCCTAGTATGGACAATAGCTCATATGAAGCCCCCCGAAGCCGGCAATGTGGGGCCCAAATCCTAGCTCCCACTCTCTTTTCAGCCTGAATCCTTGAGAAATCGTAGCATCCCATATTAAGTTTAAGGTTCAGGGTCTAGGGTTAGTTGCTTCACGTATTTCTTCTACTGCGGGGTACAGGAAGTCGAGTATAGCAAGCAAAACCTCCACAGAAGAATTCGCGACTATTATCTGGTAGCAATAAAAATGGCTTCCTGTCCCTTCTTATGTCCTGTGTGGTTCTACCAACCTTAAACCCTAAACCCTAAACCCTTCGAATACCCTCGTATCATCCGAGGGTCTGTCGGGCCTCCTATACCACCTACACAACCCCGACAATGTCTGACACAAGTCCTAGACCACCTCGTATGCAAGGGAGTCCTATACAACCAATACATCAATACATACTTCTATGAAGTTCGAAGAAAAGAAAGATCCCGAATCATACCAGCTCCCCTGCCTCCGGAAGAAAGGGGGAACATGGATGAGTTTGGGTGTGTCTTCCATATTGCTTGGGGGAGGCTCCGAGTGCAGCCCAGATACTGCCAGGTAAGGGTCCATTGTCACAGCCGGGCCGCGCCGGCGGCGTTTTCTGCCCTGAACAGGTATGCAAGCTAGGTGTAGGGTTGAGGGTCGAAGGTTTAGGGTTCGGGGTTTAGCGGGGGCCAGCGGAGCCCTCCTGGCAAGAGAGGCTGCAGGAAGAGTAGTAAAAGCCTGGAACAATCATAGGTTTTCCTATTCCGTCAACCCTATGCTACGCCTTCTGCATTCCCCCATCAAAGAGAGAGGGGTAGGAGGGCAACCCATGCACAAGCAAAAGCCAATCCCTGAGGGCCCAAACTGAAATTCGCACCAGTCGATCAAGCAGTAAGCTTCCAGCAGAGTCCTAACATGTTCCAACGTTTTCTGCGAAATATCTCAATCCATGCGGACTTGAACACAGGCCTGCACATTTGAAAACCAACGCCCCTAAACGCCAAACCCCAAAACGCCGCACCCTCAGTGCTGATCTGACTGTGATGTGGCCTTGCCCTACATGAGCTATAGTCTAAACTCCTAGTATCCCCCTTAATATCCCATATAATACTCCCCTATATAATCCCCAAAACCCAAAACCCCAAACCCTAAACTCGAAACCCTAAACCCTAAACCCCCTATCAACCCCTTTTAAGGAGTTTATTAGACTATAGCTCACATAGCTTATAGCCCCGTCTTCTCCAAGTCGAGGCCAGAAGTTAACTCCAACTCCAAGACCCACATTCTGTCCTAGTTGTTACTGGCAGGGTTTAGGGTTTCGGGTTTAGGGTTTTGGATTTAGGGTTTAGGGTTTTGGGTTTAGGTCTTGGTCTGCTCCCCACCCCACCAATCTGCAACTTCAATCATCATAAGTTTCAAGCTGTTGCTTGCGCAGTGTGGTTCTTAACCCAAACTGGGACCCGTCTCAGGAAAGCTCTCAAATCTTCATGTCGTAGTGGCAGATGCAGTCTAAGATCTAGAGTTTAGAGTGTACCGGGTTGCTGTTAGGAACTTACATTAAGTTACTGTACCATATTGGGGGTAGACGGCAAATGTCTGGGTTTCCTTCATAAAGTAACTTAGTTTAAATTCCCTTGCAGCAATCCACTTTAGGGGATCCATTACGCATAAACCTGCATGCGTGTGTTGGTTTTACCTACATACAAATCTCCACATGTCGCATACCTCATGCGCTTATCCGCTAAGTTCCCTCTGGCCCGCAGAGAATGCTGGAATGGATCCTTCTAGCAATCATAATTGAATAGACATGGGCTCCTTAATAAGGACTGTATGAGGGACTATACTAAATTGCAAGAGGGATCCCCATGTCCACTATTAAGAGCCCATTACTAAGCCTAATACTGGCAGTAGCTCATATAATCCCCAATCCTCCAATCGTTTGCATTTACGTTGCCGTTCCTGCATTATTCAGTATCCAGAGGCTTGTTAGACAACCACTATATAAACTCCAGTGTCCATTTCATTTCCCCTTTTAGTTCATGATCCGCAAACCTCTGTAGCCTAAACCTTCAACCCTAAACCCTAATCCCTAAACCCCCAAAACCCAAAAATCCCTCAACCCTAAATCGTCATCCTTGAAGCCTAATCCTTAAACCCTAACTTATTCAGGCAGCTAGCCTTGTGGTGGTTCTCCCCATGCTTCGCAATGCTGCTCAGCCGGTCCAGGGGCAGCGGACCGTTGGGTCCCACTGCTCGGGGGCCCATGGACACCTGCTTTGGGGTTTCTTAAGTTCTATCGGGTATTTAAGGTTTATAGGGTTTGTGGGGTTCTATACGAGGTTTGTAGAGATTATGGGGTCCTATGCGAGGTTTATAGGGTTTATGGGGCCTGTAGGCATTATAGTGGTTTACAGGGGCTCGGGTTTCTTTGGCTTATAGGGGTTTACAAGGTTTCTAGGGTATATAGGGTGTAGCACTCCAGACCTTTGAACGTTTAGGGCTTGCAGGGCGTAGGAGAGGTTGATGGACTTGAGGTTCATAGGTCAGAGGTCTGATACGATATGAAACCCTCAACCCTAAGCCCCTAAAACCCTAAAACCCTAAACCCCAAAACCTTAAAACCCTAAAACCCTAAACCCTAAAACCCCTAAAACCCTCAATCCCCAATTTTCCATGTGCTCCTCGATCTGATCCGCCACTATTGGGGTGCTATCCCAAACCCGAGACCATATGAGTCATCATCAAAATTATGGGCCCCCTTTTGGTCATGACTTATGATACGGCAAAAATATCTAATAGTACCCAAATGGGACGTCCTTAGGAATTTTTATCTTATAATATAACCCTAAGGAAATGTTACACATCATGTCTATTATAGGTCTAAGGAAGCTACAGTCTAATTGTGTTGCTTGTTTAGTGGGTCAAAGGCTTGCAGGTAAGTAGGAGGTGAAATCCTAAACCCTAAACCGTAAACTCAAAACCCTAAAGCCTTTAGGGTTCAGGGTTTAGGGGTCTATAGGTTGAGGGTTTAGGGTTTAAACCCAAAAACCCTAAAGCCTAAACCCTGCAAACCCTAAGCCCTAAAGC
>CAJNIZ010000376.1:9827-31478 GCA_905231905.1 Symbiodinium pilosum | reverse complement strand
TACTAGGAGTTTAGATATAGCTCATGTAGGAATTTCACAACATGTTCGGCTTCGAGATGTCTTAGTCAAGGTTGGCCCTGCGCAGTCTGGACCTGTTCCGGCTTGGTATGCGGTTACTTCTAAACCCTAACCCCCCCCCCCCCNNTAAACCACCCTAAACCCCCCTAAACCCAAAATCGGCTGTTTGCCAAAGCTGTCCCAAATATTGCCATTCTGCTCATGGAGAAGTGTCCTTAGAAATTTTGGGAGTTTTCCCAAAGTTAGGGATACATCTCGGGAGTCATCACAACAGGGTAACAGCATGTAGGGGTCCATATTGGGGAGCCCACAGTTTATTCAGACTACAATTGTGCATTCTAACTTAATCCCTTCATATTCATGTTAAACATCGCCCCCACCCCTAATATTAGCCTTCACCAGAAAAGACCGTACATACAGGCGGACATATCTAACATTGGGTGCGGGGGCATTTGATATTAATTAGTATGGAGAGGTTACAAAACAAT
The DNA here is from genome assembly GCA_905231905.1 of Symbiodinium pilosum. Taxonomy (NCBI): domain Eukaryota; class Dinophyceae; order Suessiales; family Symbiodiniaceae; genus Symbiodinium; species Symbiodinium pilosum. Next base: position 30,972 of record CAJNIZ010000376.1, on the reverse strand, counting down.
CGGCTAAGATATCTCTCCAGCGTTCCAAGAAAGGTAAATAAGGTTGAGTTGTAGGCCTTGAAGGCCTGTCCTATATCAAGGAACTAGGTGGGCATGGAGTTCAAGGGGCGCTTGGGAAAAGTTATCCTTGGACGGGTGGTGAAAATGTCTTGCGGAAGGATTGTGAAGCGGCAGGAGAGCGTAAGACAATTGGGATGACAAGGCATGTGGATTTGAAGCATTTAGGGGGCTTCTAGTTAGGAATGATGGTCTGTGAAGGCACTACGTTTCCACATTACCACCTTCGTGCCTGGTAGATCAAATTGATTGGAAGTTTCTTCGCAAGTTTCAGGCTGTGCTGTAGCTCTGGTAGTAAAGGCTTCAGCAGTCCTTCTTTTTGAAATGTGTTTAGGCCTTCGGGACCCAACTACACTTAAAAATTCTCTCTTGCGATCACACTTAGTGGCTGGGCGCCAAACCTAAGATAACCCTGTACCCTAAACCCTAAACCCAACCCTAAAGCCCCCAACCCTAAACCCCAAACGCTCACCTCATCCTAGGACATGGCTGCTTCGCGCGCGGCGCGGGAACAGGTCCGTGATTCAGCGCAGAGCCATAGTCTAAACTCCTCAAGGGGGTTATAATGGGGGTCATACAGGATTTAGGGTTTAGGATCTAAACTCTTAAGAAAGTTCCTCAAGGGGGTTATATAGGGTTTAGGGTCTAAACTCCATGGGGCTATATGAGCTATAGTCTAAACTCCTTAAAGGGGGTTATATAGGGGATCATATAGGGGAGTATTATACGGGTTATTAAGGGGGATACTAGGAGTTTAGACAATAGGTTATATAGGGTTTAGGGCCTTAACTCCTTAGGGGGGTTATTTTGGATTTAGGGTTTAGGAGTTTAGCCTGAGGGAGTTCCAGATGCAAAAGGGTCTAAACTCCTTATGGGGGTTATATAGGATTTAGGGTTTAGGGTCTAAACTCCTTAGGGTTTTTTTTTTAGGATTTAGGATTTAGGGTCTAAACTCTTGAGGGAGTTATATACTATGGCTCATATGACTTCTTGGCTGCCCTTAGCTTGGCTCTTAGAACTTGAGGTTTTTGGGCTTCCTGCAGGTGCTAATAGGAAAACACAAAGTTACCTTTTGAACGGGGTCCTACAGTCAGCTAAGACGGGAGAATGCTAGAGAACCCTATTCCGTGATATCCAAAGCAGATAGGCTCATGCATGAATACTTGCTAAGTTTATTCCCGTTGAAACCCTACCCAACCATCCACAATAGATCCCAAAACTATAGTTGCCCACCTAGAACTAGTCTTTGAGATTGGCAACCAGAAGTTGCAGCCACGTCGGTCTGTCCCATTTAACTAAGGCAATGGAATCAGTAGTCCCCAAAAACCCTAAGCCTCCTCCCAATTGACTACTTCCTAGGGGGCCACAAAAAAGAGATTCCCAAATTCATGGAAACTCTACAGTACCACAAGAGATTCCGGGGCGTTTTTGGGCTCAGGCACCTCAAATCATCCAAAATATGAACTTCCCCAAAATCCCCTAGTATTTGAGGGTTTAAGGTTTAGGGCCCCCTACTTTCTCCAATGAAATAATGGGATCATCCTTGAGGGATTCCATGAACCCTGAAGCCTAAACCTTAAACCCTAAACCCTTTGGGCATCCTTGGCCAAAGCCCAGGGCCCTAAACCCTAAGCCGGCGCTGAACCCTAAACTGCTAAATCCCTAAACCCTAACCCAAAACCCTAAACCCTAAACCCCAGAGCGTGAGGTTGACCGAGAGCTGCGGAGGCGAGGGGACTGTTTTTCTTAAAAGGTTCACGCAGGGATTCTGTCGGGTTTGAGTGTCTAGGGTGGGTATGTATCTTGGGTTTGGCTACCCTTCCGAAGGGTCAGATTGATATATATATATATGTATATATGTAGGGTCTAGGAGGTCTACGCGAATTTTGTTACCCAACCCTTAAATGACAACCTGATGATTAACATGATTTTGATTCTCCCCATGTTTGGGTGAGGTTACCAAGATCCTCTTATCAGAAAGGGTTCACGGGTCTCCGAAGTTTGGTTTCGTGGCTCAGGGAGACCAGGACACCTTAATTCAGGATTTTCCCCAGATCGTCGTAGGGACCCTACTTGCTGGTGGTGGTGGGGGAATAAGGGAATACAACCCCCATGTACTCCCTGTGCAATGTATTCCCTTTTTCCCTACTAACCCCAAGTAAGCCTAGCAACATTCAAGGCATTTTGCTTAAGTTAAGGTAGACTTGGGCTCTCTCTGGACTCCTGATTTTGGTAGATGCGGGAGCTTCCCCAAGTTAAGTGCAGCCGCAACTACATGGGCTGAGATGTCAGGCGCAATGCCAAGGTTCAAAGATGATGGTCGTCACATGGGACATAGAATGGGAGCTTCTTGTACGTTTAATCCTTTCATATCAGCATTAAATACAAAGCCCACCCCATTAAATTTTCCTCCATGGAAACAACTAGCATCACGGGGGGGGGGGGGTTCATATTGGTATGGAGGGAGTATTCTTGAGTTGCCACACCGCTGCTCCAAGAACAGACGAGTAATCCATAGACTCTACATCCAACTTGGAGAGCCCAGCTAAACCCTAAACCCTAGACCCTAAACCCTGGGTTTGGGGTTTAGGAAGTCTTGCACCAATAGCCCCTGTGTCGGATAGGTATCAGGTTCCGTCTAGGACCGAACCTCGGTCATAGGATATTCTTAATCTTGCTTAAGGGTTTAGGGTTTAGGGTTTAGAGTTTAGGGTTTAGGGTTGAGGGTTTAGGGTTTAGAGCTTAGGGTTTAAGAGGGAGTGGGGACACTCTCCTCCCAGGCCCCTGGTAGGATCTAGAAAGTAGAACCGCCATTATGATATCCTATACAAATATTGGGTAGTTTCTAGGAACCTTTAAGAGGGATGTACTTTCTGGATCCGCCCAGGGGTCTCTCCTTAAACAACTGTAAGTTTTAGTCTGTTGGTCTCTTTCATATGGATGCCAGTGTCAGGTGCCAATGGGGAATGTGCAATGTTGCAAATAGTGTGGAATTGACGGCAGGGATTTTTGTAGGTTGCAGACAAACCCTAAGCCTGAACCGGACATAAACCTCCTGACGGTCAAGTTTCCCGCCTTGACTTGAGACTCACTGGGTGCAGAGTTTAGGGTTCAGGGTTTGGGGCCTCTTTTTTCCACCTCTTTGGGACTAGGCAGCTGATACAACTAGGATATACCAATGCAAGCGACCATTTGGAGTTTCTGTTGCCAGTGTTTTTTCAGCCTCGAAACTCGTCCTGCTCCCCTCGACATAACCATGTCTCAGCCCGTGGCTCTCTCTGCATCTCGGCAAAACGGGTGGAAATGGGAAGTTCCTCGAAATTAGATTGTATGATCCTCCGAGGGACTCACAATCCAGTTCTAATCCAAGTATACGTGGCCGCTGGCTGCACCTCTGTGTGCTATGTTGTGTGGGATGAACTTTGCAGGCAGGTATGGTTCCTGCTGTCTGGGAGGAAACGCCAGGCTTGCTAGACGGTTGTGCTGCATGGAACTTGCATGTGCCGAAAGAAATTGTTTTTTCCAAAGCCTTGAGAAAGGGTGATGCTAGTCTAGGGGCGGCTAGGGCAGGAAACCCTGCACAAGCATTCCTAAGATTGAAGGCTAAAGAAGGTCCCAAATCAGGATCCCCTTTGTATATCCATATATATATATATCCACAACCTTAAACGCCAGTAGATTACAATTTTAGGTAGCTGTCCCCTGTTTTATGGACAAAGTCGCCAATCATTTTGGCTAAGTTGGCTGTCAAGGAAGTATTCATTTCATTCTTGTAATAGGAACCAGCGAAAAGAGGGCTTGAGCCATCTTCTGTACTTTGCTGTGGCGAATGAGCAGTGTAGTTAAGCGTTCAATCACCACTAGACCCTCGCCTTGAAGCAATACTTGTATGAGTCATGGTCCAAACTCCTAGTCTCCCCCCTTAATAACTCCCATAGTAGTCTCCAAAAAAATCTCCCTATACCCTCAGTCTGCAGAGGGCGATGCACAGCAAGCGCTGTGCCATATAATCCCCTATAAAAACCACCCCTTTAAAGGAGTGTATATGTTGCTTCCAGAAAAATGGGGCCTTGGTTTGGGAGCGCCTGCTTAGGCCTACCCTGTCTGGGTCTAGATTGGGGCCTTCCAGTGACGGAAAAACCTTTTGAAACTTGGTATGTGTTCAGGCTTCTACCCTACACCTTGAACCCTAAACCCTAAATCCTAAACCCTGAACCCTAAGCCTTAAACCTTGAAGCCTAAACCCTACATTACCTGGGTTCTCTGTCTCCCTACGCCCTGGCTGAGTTACTCTGACCCTAAACTCCTACCTGGTGCTCAGGAGACATGAGGGAATGGATCTCCACAGTAGTCCATATATAGAATATAGGGGTAATGTAGGGATAATGGAAAAGAAAACGGAAGCTACCATTTTTAGGGTTTAGTCCCCCTTAAGTAGATAGAGGTTATTTTGGGGTTATATTGGGATAATGGAAAAGAAAATGAAAACTACTATTTAGGGTTTAGGGTTTATAGTCCCCCTTAAGTAGATAGGGGTTATATTGAGGTTAGCCTGGGATAATGGAAAAGAAAATGGAAACTACTGTTGAGGGTTTAGGCTTTAAGGTTTATAGTCCCCCTCAAGTAGATAGAATATGGCTTTGGGTACAGTATAATAAGATCCCCATCTATCCCATATTCTATCTACTTACGGGAGACTATAATCAGATATAGTAGTCCCAAGATCCTTGTCTCCACTCCTCATGGAGCATCGGGGAAACAACCTCCCCATCATTTGCAGCATGAATGCCATCTTCTTTGCATCGCCCCAGCGCAATGTTGTGTTGTGGTTGTGAGGGTCACCTCTTTTTTGGCCTCCATCTTTGGATAATTGGCAAACATGCTTGTCCCTGTACAGCTGAGATGCCTATTGCACGCTAAGCCCTAGTCCCTAAACCAGTACCCCCTACCATGAGTTTGAGAGTCGTCGTTACATCATAGGATCCTCTGGGCATGCTCCCAAAAGCACCCCCAGATTGATAGGACCAAAGACTCCTTCATAAGCAGGCATATAGCCCCCCTTAAGTAGATACAATATGGGGTATATGGGAATCTTATTATAATGTACCCAAAGCCATATTCTATCTGTTTAAGGGGGACTATAAGTTTTAATCTGCCTCAATAGTTTTCCAATGGGCCTGATTAGCACTCTAGCCTGCGAGCTCTAAAAAACTTGGGGGGGATCCGGTTAAGACCCGTGCCGTTTGATCCCTAAACCCTAAATCCTGAGGAACCTAAGCCTGACCTCCTGTATACCTGTAGCCCCCTATACAATCCCAGCTTCCATTTCATTTTCCATGTTCTTTGCCATGTGGTTCTCCATGATTTTGGGTAGGCATCCCTACATCCGTAACCTTTGTCCTAAACCCCAAATGAATTGTAATCTAAACTCCTTACAGGGGGCTATATAAAGGATTATAAAAAAGGATTATTATAAGGCTTATTAAGGGGATACCCTGAACCCTAAACTAAACCCTAAACTTGGGTACTGCCCCCCCTCACTAACAGTTGATAATATACATAATGGGGTTATATATAGCCCTTAATAGGACCCCTAATATAGACTGTTACTGGGTGGGGGCAGTACCCAACCCCAAAATTATGGCTCAGACAAGGCCGTTCTTGGCGCCGCCGCTCTTGGAGGATGCGCTTTCCTTGCACCAGGTCGTCCGTCTGTTCAACTCCCTACCACGCGGGTTAGGGTTTAGGGTTGGAGGTCCGGGTTTTTGGGGTTTGGGGTTGAGGGTTTGGGATTTAGGGTTCGGAGGAAATAATCTTGACCTAACGCATGTCCGTCACACGCTGCAGCCACAGCACGGATTGAAAAACCAAGGAAATCTTGCACCACGCAGTATAACTTAAACCCTAGGAAGTACAATACATAAGGGATCCTGAGTGGTGCAAGATTATCCACCTGTATCATAGAGACCTATGAGACCCGCCCAGAGGAACATTGAGATTTTTGGGGGTCACTAGGCATTCGCAAACATGCCCATGAATTAGCCTTAGTAAGGCCTTAAAGGTCCCTTGTTTTGGGAGTTCTTGTCTGAAGCGGGTTGACCGTGAACCCCGTGCCCTACTTACTTGGAGGCTCAGATTAATTGTGCCCCAAGGGTCTGGCTTTGGGATTACTTGGAGCTTCATTGTCTATTTGACACGAGGGTTTAGGGATAAGGGCATCGGGTTGATAGTCTAGAGTAAGGTGTTTAATGAACAGCATTACACAGAGCAGAATTTGCAGTAGATTATCCTAAGGCCCCTATTTCCTTTTCTGGGTTACAAGAGCCAAAAGAATCTACTACTGTGCATCCTACAGTAGTTTTTTTCTTCATATAGGGGTCAGGATTACTCGAAGATGGCCAGTTATGATTGTACTTGCAACCCAATTATGGCCACATCCGCAGTCGTGGGTGGCTAATATTAGGCTATTAGAATATTGCATTGTAGAGCCAATTGTTGTGGGGGTTTAGAGGTTTGGGTTTTGGGTTTTATTAGCGCGGTTAGAACCTCCAAGTAAGAGGGGATGTTGCGGGGGATGCGTTCGCATGCTTTGAGGAGGATGTCAAACTTCGGACATGTCTTCTCAACACCCTTCATAAAGGAAGCACCATAATATCTGCAGGCATCGGCTTCTCCGTTTGTTTAGGGATTTATTTTTTCGGCGTTTCCTTTGATTGTCATCCATCAGACAAGCAGTTTATGTAAGCTTTCCTGCAACGTGGCGCTAGACGATGTTCAGAAATCCAACGTCCAGCGGTATTTCCCTGAGAATTGAATTCCCTGACCCCTAAACTCCCTCAATTTTCCAGTGTATCTCAAGAACCCTAAACCCGAAACCCTCGAACCACCTAGCCCCTCGAACCACCACCCTCCAGAACTGTAATGTAGACCCATGATTAATAAACCCCTTCCTTTCAAGGGCCTTACTATTAGGATTCCTACTATAATGCCTATAAGGGGACGGGGTTTATTCGTCAGGGGTCTTCCATAGTGACTGTCAGGCACCGCCCCTGAGGCACGCGCAGCCCCCACACTGCGTGGTGCATCGCAGGCACGTAGCTGATGTTTGTTGAGTTCATTGGATTCAGGGTCTAGGCTTTCGTATTTTGGGCTTGATCAAAGGGGGGCGGGTGCTTGGATTATGTTAAGCACTAGGAGGCATATCATGAAGCAACGTTGCAAAACATTCTGGTCTTCATCAAGTGATTAGAATAGTCCAAGTGAGTTTATGTTACCTGGTTATGGCCTCAGTTTTTCCTTACTTACACTACAGTTGTTTGACAACATGGCCGGTATGAGCAGGGTCAGCCGTCTAAAGGCCCATAAGACAGAAAGGGTCATAATTTGTAATGCTATCTAGACTTTCTATTAAAAGCCCAATGCAGAGTTATGGTTTTGTGCTATTCCCGCAAAACCGTGTGAGAATTCACGTTCATTTGGTCGTAGCTACAATTCTCATAACTGGTACGTAACTGGTACCCTAGTTGAACAGGCTAGTAGGGTTCAGGACTAGAGCCTTGAACTTTTCGGGCTTTGTGTCCAGGAAGCTTGTTTTGTTCTGATCTCGCGAGGTTTGTTGTTTTGTGTTTTGATGATGGGTCGAAGAGGCCGTTGTCTACGGCTTTGCACCATAGACGCTAACCCCTGTTTGGGCAGGAGGAGGCAGTACATTGCAAGGCGTGGCAAAATTTCAGTGTAGGGGTACGATTCTGCGCGCTTTCCGCAAGCAAGCCTGATTTCTTAGCTTTACAAACCCTGCATAAACTCAAAAATCAAAGGACAATCAGTTTTGAGAACCCCAACCCGCAACATCAGGCTTTCCTCCTGATATGTGCCTTCTTCCTACACTCAAAGCCCGATCATACGTGCTCCAACGTGCCTTCATATGATCTTTGCACGTCTTTTGCAAAAGAAACGTTTTTCAACAACTGCCCTGGACTCTAAACCCACATTCGTCAAATGGTTCATAGTAGTAGGTAGAGCTATCAATGGTAGCAGTAACGTTAGCTATGATGACAGCACTCTTGTACTGCCCCCATTCAACAACCGCCGGATACTAATTATGCAGTACTAATATACATATATACATTTTTATGCATGTATGTATGTATGTATGCATGCATGTATGTATGTATGTATGTATGTCTGTCGCCCTGAAAATCACCTCTATTACAGGCTGTTACTGGGCGGGGGCAGTACCGACATGCTAACAACAATCCCCCCGAACCCTAAACGTTAAACCAATAATGGTACTAACGACAGTAATGTAAACCCCTGATTAATAAACCCCCTCCCCTTAATGGGGATTATAATAGGGATCTTAATAGTTAGGCCCTTAAAAGGAGGGGGGTTTATTGATCATGGGTTTACATTACCCAAGGTAGCACATGGTAAGTTTCACGCAGGCGGCACAGGGTGCGGCCTTTGGCAGCGCTGCGCCCTCCGCACTGATGGGCGTCGGCATGGCAGCGGCCGGGGCTTTGGGGGTTTGGGGGTTTAGGGGATTTGGGCTAAGGCAACAGGGTTTTGGGGGTCAGGGTTCAGGGCTTTGAGTTAAGGCAACAGGGTTTTGGGTTTAGGGTTTAGGGGCCGGGGCTTTGGGTTAAGGCAACAGGGTTTAGGGTTTACGGCTAGAGAACAGGGCAGCATGATTTCTTCGAGGTGCCTTGGAGAAGCAGAGATGAACAAATCCATTGAATGGTAGACGGTGGAGATTTGGTCTGCAACGTTTTGTTGGGGTTTAGATGTAGAGCAAAAGCATAGACAGCCGAATAGGAGATCACAAGCTGAACAAGGTTGGGATGAATTATTGCGATCAGGCGTGTGGACATGTGAGAAGAAGGAAAGCATCTGTGTTTAAACAAGTAGTTTCCTAAAGTAGGGGGACCCCAATATAGACCCCAAAATATTAGAATCCTTCTTATAGGGACCCCGAAGAGGCGCCCCCTAATTTTGGGAAACCATTGAAATATCCCTCTTTGTAGCCGTCTTTGAGGTGATCCCTATTCTAAGAGTTCCGGGTTGTGAGCTGAGGTCTTCCTTTTACCAGGTTGTAAGGGGATCCGGGTTCAGTCATCTTCTGAGTCGTGACCATTTCAGCGCTTACTTAAGATGAAATCGCAGCATGCTCACCCCGCCTACTGCCCAATGCGAAATCTACCTCTTTCAACGCGTGGCCTGGTACCGTTTATCAGCCCATGGAGGTGGTGAAGCCCTCTGGAGCATCCCCTGGTATTCAGGGTTTAGGGGTTTTGGGTTTAGGGTTTAGGCGTTTAGGGTTTAGGGGTTCAGCGTCCATTCATGTTAGACTTCCGCAAAATCATCTTTTTTAGAAGACCTGCCCTAAACCACCCCATTATTCCTATGTATTCCCCACAAACTCCTTTGGTCCCCCAGTGGCCTGCCCCATTTCGAGAAAATCAAGGGTTTAGGTGTCTCAATCCGCGCTTCACAGCTCCCTTCGCTAATGCTGAACATTCACAGTGATTGCTTGGAATTTCAGGTGTTGTGGGACACTTGACCACATTGGGGGAGGGCTTAGTGGCAGTCGGTTGTAAACCAGCCTAAGAATTTCAGAGCCATCTGGAGCCCAAATGATGGCTGATGTTACGTAACATTGTGCCTTTGTAATTCTCATATAACCACCTACCGGCATCACCAACTCCTAAACCCTAAATTGCCGTGGAGATCGCTTCCGGATTTACCCTGCTATGAACGATTGGTCAACCATACCCTGCAGCAAAGGTGTTTTAGGAGCACATGCAGGCTCGCACGAGGGGAGGAATGGTTGTTTCCCAAAATAGGAGGACCCCTAGACCATAATCATCATAATCCTTATTATGGGGGCCACTAATCTGGTACCCCTAATTTTGGGGAACTCCCGAATAAACAAGCTTGAATAGCTACCGAGGGGATGTCAGGGATTGTGATGTTGATCCGCTCCCATCAAACCTAAGTCCTAGACCCTATATGGGATTTCCTAAACTTAGGGGTCCCTTCTTGTGGGTCCCAAAAGTAAGGCTTACAGTATTTGCGGTCTGTATTGGGGTCCGCCTATTTATGGAAACTACCATAAAAACCTCCAGTATAACCGCTATAGCCCCCTTCGCAGGGCTCCCGAATCTTTGTAACCCTAAACCCTGAACCCTAAACCCTGAACCGTCAGCTTCGCCGAAGTCGCACTCCAGGCCGCAGTCACTGTTTGCCGGGCTGCGGCTGTCAAGAAGAAGGGCGTGAAGGCTGGAGCTGTAGGGTTCAGGGTCTAGGGTTCAGGGTTTAGGGTTTAGGGTTCAGGGTTTAGGGTTTAGGCTGTTAGGGGTCTGTCGTCCGGGCTATATAGGGATAAGGGAAAAGAAAATGGAAACTGCTATTTAGGGTTTGGGATGTATAGACCCCCTTAAGTAGATAGAACAGGGGGTATATGGGGTTCTTATTATGAGATGGGCCAATTCCATAGTCGATCTACTTAGGGGGGATTAGAGGCAAGTAGACCAGTGAGTTCAAACGGGAAGGAGGACTAATCTCAGAATTTGGGATTTCAAAGGGCTCTAGCTAAAAACAAGCTCACAAGTTTAGGGCGCAGGTTCAGGGCTCGGGGCCTAGAATTCGGGCTGGGGTTTACTATCGAGGGTTTAAGGTCCAGGGTCTGGGTTGGCATGGGCCTTGTACTCCAGTCGGCCCAGAAGTGAGTGCTGTCCCATGATCGCACCTGTGCGCTTCAAACTTGGGTTTAGGATTGAGGGTTTAGGGTTTTAGGGTTTAGGGTTTAGGGTTATTCGTAGGGGTGTTGAGCAAGCAGTTTGTCCATTTTGGTCATCCTAAGTTTTATCTAAAACAAGCTATACTCAACTAGGGGGGACCTTTCTATTCGTAGCTTACTCAAAAGTCCAGTTGGCTCCAAAAGGGTTTATGCCAAAAGGTCCAGTTTGTAAACCTGCCAAAAGGTTTAGGGTGTTGGGTTTGGGGTAACCTTTTGCTGGGTTGCTGTTAGGGAACTTAAGTTCTATTCCCATAGTAGTAGATGATAGGGTCCCCTCATTCTGGTAGTTCCTCAGCAGCAGCCCAGATTGTTCAGAACCCTAACCCCTAAACCCTGAACCCTAATCCCTAATCCCTAAACCCTAAAGCCTCAATCCTGAGGAATGATCCTCTGATTGCTGTAGGAAGGCTCGGTGGCCCATAGCCCTAAACTCCTGAAAGGGGGTTATCTAGGGTGTCGGGTTTTGTTCTGGCAGTCCATGGAGCAAAAATGGACAGGGAGGTTTAGGGTTTGGGGTTTAGAGTCTAAACTCCTCAAAAGGAGCTTGTATCGGGGAATATGTGGGGAGTATCATAGGGCTTATTAAGGGCGATGCTGGGAGTCTAGACTACAGTTCGCATGACACGGGAGACTTCCAGATGTAGAAACAACGTCGTAACAGATGGAAGGCCCTCAAAGTTATGCTCTTCTTTGGGTCCCCATGATACCCTAAACTCCTAACCCCCTAAACCCCTAAAGCCTACACCCTCAACTATAGATTTTTCCACCGCTCTGTTGGGAAGGAACCCTTGGTTACATGATGCAGAGGTTCTGACAAAAGCAATGATCACATGGCTTATGACTTCGGCAAGTTCAAAAACCCTAAGCCCTTACAGTAGCCGTAAACCCGAACCCCAATTAACCCCCTTCAACCCTAAATAGAACCATGATGTTACTCAGGTGATTCACGGCAAGGAGATCCCTTGGAACCTCTTCACGCCAAAGGCACCCTACGCTGCAAAGGCCGGGTAGGAGGAGATCGCGGGCTTAGGGTTTAGGGCTTGAGGGTGTAGGGCCTAAGATTTAGCTTTAGCGTTAAGCTTTCGGACAAGGGGTTTAGGGCTTTATGAGTGAGAGTTTTGGGGGTGTAGGCCGAGGGCTTAGGGTTCAGCATCTCAAGTCCAAGCAAATAGCGAGGCCATTCCATGTGTTCTGGTATCATCCTACCCTCCCAGAATCCATTTTCATTTAGCATTTCAGGATAGGTGAAAGCATTGTTTTGACTGCCTCGTAACGACCTGTGCATATGTGTATTTGCACACACACATACATATCTATACGTGCATATGTGTGAGAGCAGCCCCAGTTTCCTCGTCACTTTCCCTTCGGCTTTCCATTTGATTCTCCATGACTCTATGCATGATTCTACCCCTAAACCCTGAACCCTGAACCCTACATTCTAAACCCTAAACCCCTGGACCTCCAGGTGGGGTTTCGGGATTTCTGCTTCATTGTTGGAGATACAAACGGTTCAATAGATTGAAGACCAGATATACTACGATAGGGTCGAGGGATTAGGGTTTAGGATTTTTCAGAATACTATGCATGTGGTTCTCATCTATTCCATCATTACGGATTCTTGTAGCCAACGGCTTCATCGAGTGTTTCAGTACTAATGAGAGGAGTGTCTGTGAGCCAGCAGTGCTTGAGACCGCTTCTTGTGTTTCCAGCGCAAGCCTCATGTCAAGCATGTTGGTGAGTGCGGATCCAGGCAGTAGTGAGGCCCCGATGCAAAAGGGATTATGTGAGGAGTTGGCAAGCATCAGGGCTTTGGGGGGGTATACTTCTTCCCAACACCTCCTGAGCGTTTGGGGATTAGGGTTTAGTATTGAGGAATGGAGATGACTATGAAAACGTATTAGTTTTGTCTGGGGTCATTCCCCCTTACGGCAACAGTTCCCACAATGGGCGAAAGGAGTCATAATATTCCCCTATTAAGGATAGGTACAGTAAGGTGGCAAAGGGACTGGAAAAGATTGTGGAAACCAAGTACTATATCCCCGGACCCTCTGAACGATAATTACAAATAAGACAGACATCCCCTATCTTCATTATAACATTCGGGAAGCCAGAGGATTATTGGGTGGTTCCCTTTTACTTTTGGGATCCTTTGGGTGGTTATTCATGCTCTTAGGGTTCCTACCGAGCTGAGGGCACTGGGCAGGAAAGCATTCAAGCAATGACCAGGTTATAGCCCATATCCCCCTAGAGTTACTATTGTACATAACTTGGGTCCGGCCCCCACCCACTACTAGTGGGACACCAAGACTACATAAGGACCCCAACATAAGTACCAGTATCCCTTGTGGTCACTTTCAGTGGGCCGGGGCCCAACCTAAACCCGAAACCAACCTAAACCCTAAAACCGGACAGAGAATAACACTAACCAGTGTTTTGTCATATGCCTAACTAGGTTAGGACAGAGCAGTAAGATCTGGAGCTGGAGGCAGAGTTGGATGCTTTTGGAGTTAGCTTTTAGGGTTTACGTGGGATTAGGGGCTTGATGAGGTTTATGATGCTGCGGTTTATGGTTATCATTTCGGGCCTAGGCCGGTTTCAAAATATAATCCCCTCCCCTAATAATTGCTCCTGATAAAGGATGCCCACCGTATACTATCAGCATGTAGCATAGATTGTAGTTCAGGGCGTTTTACAGAAGCCTGAATAGTTGCCAATCTGATGCCCTAGCCTTAACAACACTTCTGCAAGTATGGTAAGTACTAAGAGTGCATCCCAAAAGGCTCTAAGCCCTAAATCCTACACCCTAAAGCTAATTACTCAGGCCTTTACATCGTACTTTCCCAAAATAGGGGGAACCCAATGTGGACCCTAAAATACTATGGCCCTTATTATGGGGACCCCGAAAAGGTACCCCTAACTTTGGGAAACCCCCACAGTTCCTTTGAAAGGGAGCATCTGAGCCAGCCCAGTTTTCGGAAATCTCGCGTTGGGATGCCGGCCAGGTGGTCCCGAACCAGAAGCACCCGCAAACGCTCACCGAGGACGCTTTTGCTACTGGTTCTCAGTAGGGAGTAAGGGAATATTTATCCCTATAGTCCCGATACAAAGAGATTTTTGCCTAATTCCCTACTAAGAACCTGCAAGTTATGTAGTTCTCAAGTTCGGGTTCTGCTTGGGATCTTTTATGATGAGCACTCCCAAGGAACCCACACGTCTAGAAGCCACGCCAAACAGAATGTGGAGTTAGCTGCTCTGCAGCAGGGCTTGTAGTCAAATGAGCTATAGTCTAAACTCCTGAAAGGTGGTTATTTAGGGGAATATATAGAGGACTATAATAGGGGTTATTAAGGAGGATACTTGGAGTTTAGACTATAACCCCTATAATCCCCTACATAAACCCTATATATAGCAGTTTCCATTTCATTTTCCATTTTCTTTTCCATTTGATTCTCCATTATTAAGGGGGGATACTTGGAGTTTAGACTATAGCTCACAAAGCCCTAACTGGTAGTTTCCCAAAATTAGGGGACCCCAATATAGACCCCCAAATACTATAGTCCTTATTATAGGAACCCCCAAAATGGTACCCCTAATTTGAGGTGACGTGCAGTTTGCATCCCAAGGTTTGGTGAGACTTTTCTGGTGAGGCAAAGTCATTGCTAATGTAGACCCATGATTAGTAAACCCTCTCGTTTTAAGGGCCCCAATATTAGGATCCTATTATGATCCCTGTTAAGGGGAGGGGTTTATGAATCAGGGGTCTGGATTTTGCCCTCCTTTCAAGCGTGGAGTCCAGATGATCTTGATCGCGGGGCATGTTTGCCTGCAGACGTATATCTTGCTGAGGGCAATGCAGCTTTTTTTGCTTCAGATTGCAAACCCTATGCCCTAAACACAAGCCTGCAGCCTATACACTGGTCGCCAGAAAACTAACCAACCCTCAACCCAAACCCTAAACCCTAAACCCCTAATGCTGAGTGGGGGTAGATTAATTTCCACTCGCCCCGAACGTGCTCTCATTGGCAGAAGTCTCCTCGAATTCGTGATCTTGGAAGTCCCAAAACCATCCTAATCAAGACGAACGTAATAGCTGGGTAGCCAACCATTTTGGGTATATGGGTTTCCAGAAATTAGGGGTACCTATGTTCCCTACAATACGAACTATAGTTTTCTGGTGATTACATTGGAGGTACTCCTGTTTAATGAAACTACAATACGCAGTCCTACCAAAGATCAAACGGAACCCTAGGCCCTAAACCGTGTAGGACACCGGCGATGCCAACTGGGAGACTACCCACGCGACCTGGTTTCAAGAGGCGAGTAGAGGCATCTGCTATCAAGTGTCCATTTGGGTGGTTGTCAAAATTATGGTCCCCTTTGGGTTCCCTATTATAATACGGCACCCAATATTTAGGGTACCCAAAAAGGGACCATCATGTTGACAACCACCCATTTGTATGGCTGTGGCAATTGAGGTCCTGCCATCTGGAGAACTGCGTGGTAGCTGTTGCTGTACCACAGGTGCTGTTGCGAGTAGGCATGGGGGAAGATGCAAAGGTCACCACGTGTAGCGGGACCTAAGAGAGGATGATGACCTCGATCTTTGAATCCCTGGGTACCAACTTGCTTCATCCTTCCTATTTGATCGAGTCTCCAAATAATCCGAGCATTCTGCAAAAGCAAGCCCAGAACCCCGATCCCATCACGCAACAATGTGTCTACTGTTGTAAACTTGTTTTAGGGTGGTGGGTACTTTCACAGTTACGCGAGGGGATTCTATGGAAGTTTCTCAAAATGCTTGCATACAATCCCTCACAGGTATCCCCTGCAATCACAATCCCCTCACAACCCCTGTATCACCATGAAAAGGGTGCTTGCGATTGATGTAGAAAATCTTGCGCACTTAAGACCCCCACCATGTGCAATTTCCTTTCTACAAGGGATATGTATATAGAGAGTGTTGCTATCTACCTTAGGTGGACCCCCCACCCAGTAATAGTGACTATAGCGGATAATAGGGATTATATTAGGGTGCTCTTATACTCTTAGTGTACCACTATTACAGGGTGGGGGGGTCCTCCTAATATCTACCTATCTACGGTAAGGTACCCTTTTTTAATTTAGAAACCGCTGCATAGTAATCTCAATGCACACGCTGCCGAGGTCACCTTTGACCACGGCGGCAACGTGCCCTACATTGAGGGCCAGTCCATCGGTGTCATTGCTCCAGGACACTATGGGTTTAGGGATTTACGGTTTAGGGGTTTAGGGGTTTAGGGTTTAGGGGTTTAGGGTTTAGGGGTTCAGGGGATCTATTTGGGGATTAGGGCTTAGGTTTAGAGTCTACAGAAATTGGGGGTCCTGAAGCCAGGGCTTTGGGGGTTACATAGGGGATAGATGGTGTTTCTCAAGCTTAGGATCCAGGATGTAGGGTTTGGAGTGACTTTTTGCGTTGCGGGTTCAGGGTGTAGGGTTCGGAGTTAAGGCTTGGGCGTGGTGCTTGATGGGTGTTTGAATGCGGGCATGGGGGCCCCAAGGGGGTAATATAGGGATAATGGAAAAGAAAATGGAGACTACTATAGTATATTGGGGTTATATATGGGTTATAACGGCTCAGGATTTAAGGGAGCAAGATTTAGGGTTTTGGTAGGGTCTTCAGAGATTCTTGCGGACGCGTTTTGTGTGTGTTTTCGGGATGTTGATGTGCAAGACCTCCTGGGCAATGAAGGCTTGAGGTCCTTTGGAGGCCTGGCTGCATTTTGACAAAGGGTAGAATATAATGGTGCTATATTGGGGATTATGTTTGGGGTGGGGCGGGGTCTAGGTTATCATTACAGTAGGGGGAGGTACATATTTCCTTGTTTACGGAAACTTTTTAGGGTTAAGGGCTGCTTGCAATCAAATTCGTTTGACTTCTAGGACCTAGGAACAACGTTCCAGGATCTAATTAAGATTCCAGGAACAGGAAATGATACCAGGGAGTCTTCACGGGAGGGGGGGATTATGGGCTGGACCATGGCAAACGAGAAGCCCCCTACTGTAATGATAACCCAGACCCCGCCCCACCCCAAAGACAATCCCCAATGTAGCACCATTATATCCTAGAAGAAGATGTATCATCAGGATGTTCGGGGGGTATGTTATTAGCGGAGTGGATTACCGTACTTGGAGGGCGAAGAGGCTAAATAAGTATACTAATGAGTTTCTATTGCAATTCCACTTCATCCTTCATCATGTGGGATAGAAACCCTAGGCGAAGACTAACAGGGGCTTTTCCAACCAAAACTCCCGAGCTCGGGACTTCATAGCCATCATATGACTAGTCGAGGGTCCCAATCTTAGAGGCTTACCAAAACCCTGTTATTAAAGAAGCTGATCTCTTAGCTTGACTCTCCGCCCTGTAATAGTGGAATGATAGCAATATAAGAGCACCCTAACTGATGTCCGATGAGTGGTAGTTCCCCAAAAAGTGGGGCCTCAATGTAGACCCCCAAAAATTATTAACCTTATTGCAGGGACCCAGAATAACCCTTCATACTCCACTCTGTTGAGGACCTGACAAGAAGGGAGAAACTCCGGCAAGGAGACTTGAAATATGAAAAGAGAAGCTGAGGGGGATCTAGGGTTCAGGATTTATAGTGGTGAGGGTTCCAACGGATGGGGGGAAATCCTAAGCCCCTTAAACCCAAAACCCTAAATTCTAAACTTTATGGGGATGGGGGGGTAGTGAGATTTGAGAGTTCAGGGCTCATGGTTCAGGATTTGTTGAGATTTACGGCTCACGTCTCAGGGCTTAGGTTCCAGGGATGCGGTCGGGTTTAGGGCTTAAGGGTTTAGGGTTTAGGGATTAGGTGTAGGGTTTAGGGGTCAGGGTTCAGGAGTCAGGTCCTGCGGGGGAGCGAGGTTTGAGGGGCTAACTTGGAGATTCTGGGTAGCTATAAGCTACTTGTATTTGTACTTACTAAGGCATGAAGGCCCGGAAGTCCTCGTACATGTTCCATGATGGGTTAGTTCAGCTATACGTGGATTCTACTTACAGTACCCTGAACCTCCAAGTAGGGGATATCTGGGATTGACGAGCTTGCGGGCCACAATCCTGCAAATGATAAGTACTAACGTAATACTGCTAATAATAAGTAAGAAGAATAACAATACTAATACTACATAAGACGACACTACTAATAGTAGTACGAGTTACTTCAATAATAATAATGATACGAATAGTAGCAGTAAGATTGCTAATCGAGACCCCCTGCAAGATCCAAAAAGTGGACCCCCCACCCCCAGGAAGAAAAAACAACACACTCCCATTGCTTCATCTGGGGAAACTACAGGATTATTGGGGGTTGCATTTTTTGGATCCTTACCCTAAGCCCTGGGTAGTCTAGGCCATCGCGTTAATAGATTTTGTTGGGCTGAGAGAGCTTTGTGGTTTTTACAGTTATGCAGGGTTGAGGCAAAAGGGGCTTAGGGTTTAGTTTAGGGTTTAGGGTTGTTTAGGTTTGAGGGGTTTCTATGGCGATTCACCCTAGGGGTGCCGAAGTGCGGGCTCCCTTTTTTAACATTTTGAGGAGATGGTAGGGGTGATGTGGCGGTTTGTGAAGGACATACAGGGTTTGGGGCAGACATGTTAAACCAGCATGCACCACCACTGCACATCTAACCCAGGCCACCATGAAAACTTACAGTACTGGAGGAATCCTGCAAACTAGGGATTCTCTTTTGGGAGTCTCCGTAGCAAGGAATATGACTTTGGGGTAAAGATGGGCGGGCTTGCTGTGAACATATGAAAACGAGTCCGACTGCTACAGCCCCTGACCCTTTGGAGCTACCCAGTTGGTAAGGATCCGCCTGTACTCCATCGCTTCCTCCGCCGTGGGCGATGATGAGACCTCCAAGACCGTCTCGCTTTGCGTGAAGCGCGTTGTTGAGGTGAGGCTTTGGCTCTAAATTCAAGCGTTACTGGGTAGGCCCTGGGATCTCAAATAATTTTCCCTAATTGCTTTAATAGGGGACCCTATATATTCATATGTTTCAAAGGGTTTTAGGGGCCAACCCAGATTCAAGCGTTAGAATCACGATTCTTTTTTGCCTTTATGTCTAGGGTCATCATGGTTGGCATAAATGCTAAGATTATGAATGAACTGTGAACTTTTTTGGGACCCGGAAACTCAGCAGCTAGTACCATCCAAGGTATCTTCCTGACTTATACTAGATGGTAGTAAGGGAGCCCCCAGATAGATCCCCAGAATAATATCTTCTTCATTATACGGGCCCCAAAATTGTATCCCTGACTTTGGGGAACCACCCTAAATAACTCTCTGCAAAACCAGGTGGACGGCACCCATTCCAACCGTGATGTCGGTGAGGACACTGCTGCAAGCCTTTAGGATTTGGGAGCAAGAGAAGGACATAAGCATAAGCTTTGTTCGGGATATCCCTTCCTTCTGGGGGTTGGCGGTCTCAGGGTTTAGGGTAGGGTATATAGGTCATAAAGGATATCCCTATCTATCCTTCTGTCTATTTGCTTTTGTGGGTCCTAGACATGACTATGGAACCTGCTATGCAACCCGATGTAGGCTTCCTTTGTACAAGGCCAGTAGTACAGAACCCAGTATGGGGGTTAGGGCTTAGGGCTTAGGATCTACTGCCACATTCCTTGGGGGCTTCCATGCTTGACTGGAACCCTAAACCCTAAACCCAGGACAAGCCGGACAAGGCAGGCACCGCCTTCCCGGACAACAAGGCAGGGCTGATTATGAAGACATACCGGGTGTTAGTAGGGAATAGGAGAATACGTTATATGGGGATCATATAGGGATTATGTTCCCCTACTCCCTACTAACCCCCAATAAGAAGAGGACTTAAAGGAATTGGGATGTCATACGTACGGCTTGGGATCGAACCTAGGTTTTTGGGCTTTGGATTCAGGAGTCTTAGGATTTTGGAGGTTCAGCTGCCCTCAGCTTGTCCAAACTGGTGCCAAAGGACATGTGCAGATGCACTTGCGTAGCTTCCAAGTTTTAGCATAACAGAAGCCTCCAGGCCTCACCATGATAACAGTAATAGTATCAAGAGAAATAACAACAATAAGAACAGTAGTAAATATGATACCACCCTAAATCCTGAGCCTTCAATTCTGAAATCCCAAGCCCCAAAACCCTAAACCGATTTGGTGTTTAGGATTCAGGGTTGAAGGTTCAGGCAAAGAAGACCAGCACCACGAGCATTTTTTGGCGAAGTGCCACTCTCCGCATCAGCATGCTCAGCATCCCTAGACCCTATAGTCCCCCCTTAAGTAGATAGAACATGGCTTACATGGTGATCTTATTATAATATCATCCCAAAGCCATATTCTATCTACTGAAGGGGGACTATAAACCCTGTTGGCTGTGTTGTAGCCCATCCCGGCTTAGCAGCAATACTTGGAGGTTCAGTGTGTACCTTAGGTGGACCCCGCCTTGTAATAGTGACTAGAAGGGATAATGGTAAGTATATTAGGGTCTTCTTGAGTTCTTACTATACAACTATTACAGGGTGGAGGGGGTCACCAAACCTGTACTTAAAGCCCAGTTGTAACTACATCACTGGACTTAAGGGCCTAGAATTGTTTCATAACCTTCAACAACAAACTTACTGAAAAAGGGATATATATGGTAAGTAAGTCCTGGATCCTAGAACTACCGTGGATCTCCAAGTACTTGCCTTAGGGTTTAGGTTTTTGGGTTTACGGCACTCCAGGGTATCATTACAGGCGAATTTGACAAAAATAGTGGGGCACATTCAGGCCACCAGAGGTCACTGCCATCCATTCAAAAATAGGGGTACCTTTGTGGGGGCCCCTACAATGTCATTTGGGATTTATCTTGAGGTCCCGTACTTATGGAAACTATCCAATGACATTAGCGTACACCCCCGTTCCTTTGGTGGCCTCTTTATTAATTATAAGCTAGAAGTACGATTGCGGCTTTTGTTGTCATTCTTACTACTGGTCCCGAGTCTTCACATAGCAAACAGCGGATTGCAGACGGGCAGGTCTACCGAGGTGTGTGCTCCAACCACATTTGTGACCTGAGCGTGGGCGACGATGCTGCTCAGCAGCCAAGCATTGAGGTTCGCCCACCAAGCCTAAACCCTAAACCACTGGCTAGGCGCCTGCATCCTCAAATCAGGAAGCTGGATGAGGGTTTGGCAGTTCAGTTTTTAAAGGTTCAGGGTTGGAGGTTTAGGTCAATGGTTGCGAAACTGTACCCCAAAAAAGTTCCCCCCAACATGGGGGTTTCCCAAAAT
>CAJNIZ010000375.1:3280-17924 GCA_905231905.1 Symbiodinium pilosum | reverse complement strand
TTGGGTACTGCCCCCCCTCAGCAACAGTTAAATAATAATAATACGGATATATACAGCCCTTAGTAGGACCCCTAATGTAGACTGTCACTGAGTGGGGGCAGAACCCAACCTATAGGCCCTAAACCATAAATCAGCAACTCTGCCACCCCTAAACCCTAAAATCCGACACCTGGGTAGAATCCTGGAACCCCAACCCAAAACCCGGGGTCCCTAGATTGAACCCTGGAACCCCCAAACCCTAACCTGAGGAACAACCCTGCTTTTAAAAGAGCACGCCTAAACCCTAAACCCTAAACCATGTGGTTAAGGGTTTAGGTTTTAGGGCCAAGGGCTCCTGATTACAAAGCTTAAATTATCTGGACTGTAAATGCTTCCTACTTTACTTAGGCCCACAATACTATACACAATACCTACATCGACCTTGAAACCTATCAATGATACCTATACATTGGGGGACAAATTGATGAACAAGGCGCAGTGGGCGGGGGGGAAGTGTTCAATACTACTATGAAGGGATGAATCCCCCTGAAGCCTAATGAAGCAGCGATTACCCTAAAACCTTGACCTTAAACCCTGAACCCTAAACTTCTGGTCTATTTGGAGCCCCACAGTTTGAGACAGCCCTTCGCCAGTCCTGATACCGGGGAATGACATGCACGTGCGGGTGGAAGACCTGAGTACCCAGAAGGTCCCAAGTACCCAACCAATAGGATTTCGGGTTTAGGGTTTTGGAGTACCCAGTCGATATGTATTTCCCAAAGGCGCCAGTTAGCTATATGGTATATACTTGGGCCCTAAAATAATTTCATGGGAACCCCTTTAGAACCTAAGTTTATACTATAAAGCTACATGGAGCATCTGAGTTCGGGATTGGAGAAATGGTAAGATGTAGTGCAGATGTTGAATATCTATATGCCTATCAGTAATTGCTTAGAGCATTGGGGGGCTTAGCACGAAAGTTCTGGGTACGGACCTGCAAATTAGGGAACTAAACTACCATCCTGGTAGAAACCCGAGAGCTACCTTATGGCTTGGACCCAAACTAATCCCCTCCCCCCCTGATAGTAACCCCCCCCCACCTCCCTTAAATACTTGGGAGTATTTAGTATTAGGGGGGTGGAGGGGTTTAATATTAGGGGGCGGGGATTAAGCCAGACTCTGAAAGAACAAAACACCGGAGAGCATGTCAGTAGCTCACTGTCACCCTGGTACTCTAAGTTTCTCCTCAAGGGCCTACAGCCTGCAACGTGACTAGACTATATTCGAGACAAGCCATTCGGGGTGAGGTCACCTTAAGTAGGTCAGCATATTCGGCTCCCAGCCATGTATGATCCCTACATATCCCTATAACCCTTTCTAGAAAATTTTTAGCTCCCTAGACATGGTAGTTTCCAGAAGCCCTCATACCAGCCAAGTCTCCATTTCTTGCTCCCTGTTGTTTTTCCATATGTTTCTCCATCATTGGGATCATCTCCCTGACTATGGGAAACCCCTACCACATGTAAGCCCAACATATCTCTATAACCCCTTACCGTAATGATCTAGCCCCCCCAGACTTCCAATCTTGCTGTAATCTCCCTAATCTTTAGGGTCATCCCTACACCCTAAACCCTAAACCCTACACCAAATGAAAAATATTTCCAAAGGAGACTACAGCTTAGGCTCCCAGAAACTCTACGTAAACCCTAAACCCCAGATCGCCCCTTTGTAACCCCATGTCCCCTTTAAAGGCCATATACCCCTAGACCCTATATAACCCTAAATCCCTTTGAAGTCATATGCGCAAATGAGCTAATGTTGACTTCATATTAAGAACCACCTCTACATTTATAAAACCCCGAGCCCGGAACACAATTATAACTCCCCCCACAATTATGATATCACCCAAACGTGTAGTTTTTTTTCGGGAGAACGATTTTAATTAGATTTCAACAACTCTAAATAGGCTTTCAAACGTACATTTCTGGCATCATTATTCCAGGGGTCTCCCGGGACGGAGATAGAACAATCGAGGAGGGGGGGTATTTGTTAATACGAAGTCAACATTACAGCGTAAACTCCAAATATATATCCCCCCTAATGACCTGTCTAAAACCCCCTATGGAACCCCTCTTCAAGGAGTTTAGAAGGACATCCCTAAACCATCAACCCTAAACCCGTTAAACGTCATATCCTCAAATACACTCCCCTAAACCCAAACCCTAAACCCTAAACCCCTCCAATCTTAGGCTCCCAGCCACTTGACCCGCTTCTGCACCAAGGTTGGAGACGACGTTCACGGCCTCCACTCAGGCTTTAGGGTTTAGGGTGTAGGGTTTAGGCTTCAAGCTTTGGGTTTAGGATTCACGGTTTGAGGTTCAGGGTGTAGGATTCAAGATGTAGGGTTCCGGGTTCAGGGTTTGCGCCTCAGCCAGGGAAAGGCTGTTCCGGGACAACACTTGGGTTCGTAGGTTGTATCAGCACTATGGCAAAAAAAAATAAACGAGCTCGAAACCTAAACTCTCAGAGCTTCTCCTTGCATGTTCCTGTACAATCCTCAAAAAATTGGGACATGACACAATCCCTACACAAGCATGGCGCGCATCGTCTACTACGAGGTACTTGCCCCCGTCAGTCGTAAAATATGTCCATATCATCCCATGCCCCCCAAACTAACAATGATTTTACATCATCCCCGAACAGGAAGGCCAAGGTACATGATTATTTGGGGTTTAGGGTTTAGGGTTGATTATCATATGCAAGCACTTCTGCAAACTACCATGCAGGCTATCATGGAACGTCTGGACCCTTTGCATTCAGAGGGTGATTTTAAACCAGGCCGCAACGCTTCAGATACTGAATATCTGAACCCTAAACCCTGAACCCTGAACCCTCAACTGCAAACCATCACAAACCGGACACACCTGGCAGCCCGTTGCACGCTTTACAGCTTTGCAAAGCCTTGGGAGCCTCAGAGCACAGGTGCAACGAGGAATCCAAGGTCTTTCTTGCTTGCTTTGGGGTTTAGGGTTTACGGTTCAGGGTTTGGGGTTTAGGGTTTATGATTTAGGGTTTGGGGTTTAGGCTTTGGGGTTTAGCCTTTGGGGGTTTAGGGTTTAGAGCGAAGGTGTATTCTCAAAGGGTTTCCCTAGGGCCCACGGCCCAGGGCTCAGGGTGTACAGGGTGGGGGGTTTGGGGTTGGGAGGCTCATAGCTCGCAGATTACCCCTATATATACTCTTTTTAATAGAAGTTTCTATTATCTTTTGCATTATCCCAATATTACCCAATATAACCCTACATTTCAAGCTTTATCCCGGCCCTGCCCTTTCAGGGGATGTAGGTAGGGTTTAGGGCTTTTTGGGTTTAGGGCTTAGCGTTTAAGGTCATGTTCCCACAGAAGCCTTACACAAATTCTTTCTCGAAGCTGTGAGCAACAGCAGAGATAGAGGGGGGTGGGGGGGCCATTTCCTGTTCCAGAAACGCTAAACCCTAACCCCCTATCTCGAACTCAGAGGCTCTAATGGGGACCCCAAACAGGCCTATTATATTCCTACTCTATTCTGGCAGTTCCCTGTTTGGGGTCCCCAGTCAAATCTCTTTTTAAGGTTCAGGTTGCCTCCTCTTACTTGCTTAAGGTTTAGGGTTTAGGGTACCCCTTCAAAAAAGGGAAGGGGGGAGTTGGAGACCCATGAGTACCCCTTCATACAGCCCTACCGAGGCTACAGACAAGAACCCTACAACCTGAACCCTCAATACGAGTTATCTATGTGTTTCTGGGTTATTTGGGGCAATACCTACGGACTACTATATAGACCCATTAGAGTATATTCACTCCCCCCCTTCTTCTAGGATTCAGGGTTGAGGGCTTAGGGAGCACCAGGGGTATCCAGTTTTAGGTGCCTGCAAATGTTGAGGCTGTTGACAGAGCCAACGCCTGCTACTATTTACACTGCTCCTTTCGGATCCCTAAACCCTAAACCCTAATCCTAAATCCTAAACTCTTAACCAGCATGGCCTCAAGTTCAAAGCTGATTAAGGTCTCTCCGTACACCCCGAAGCACTGCAATGTTTCCGAACCTTAAAGGGCCCAAGGACCCAAATAATAGGGTACTATAATATGCATGGTATTTGGCCCCTAAAGCCCTATTATTTGGGTCCTTGGACCCTCAGGGGAAGTATGGGACTCCTCCGAAACTCACAACCCCCAGCACTACCCAACGCTAACTAGGTGTACCTAGGCCCACCAGGCAACTACAGGGCACGTACATAGACCCCATTTAACGGTAGCTGGGGGTGCCTCGTAAATCCTAAACTCTCATGTATTCTCACAGTTTCCATTTAATTGTCCATTTTCTTCACCAGTTGCTTCTCTACTATTTGATAAAGGACATGTCATGACCCCCTAAATCCAAGATATCCCTATACATCCCCCATATCTCCTATATACGTAAACTCCATCCTTCAACCCTAAACACTTACTGGTGGTTTCCATTCCCTTTTCAACAATTCCTCCCTACATAGACCCTAGATCCAAAACCCTTTTCTGCCCTAAACCCTACACCCTACATATCCCTATATAACCCCTACCTATCCACCGCAAGCCCTAATCTCAGGCCCTATCTCCCCAAGGAAGGCAGCTGCAGCGTCACTCGGCCTTAGGGGTTAGGGGTTTAGGGGTTCAAGGTTTGGGCTTTAATCTTTCCCAGAGCGGAACCCAAACCCCATTACCTTACTTACATTTTCCTTTTTCTTCTTTATAAATCACCTTTTATGGCTTGCACTTGGTGGTGTGTCACCCAGCTGACGATTTGAACATTTCTTGCACCCCACTGCTATAGACCCAAATTAAACACATGCCATGGGATTTGGGCGACTTATAGCTGGGATAGAAATGGGTCATAGTTGTAGTTCCCCTGCATTTCCAAGTAAGGACCCTGGGGGCAGGTGGGCCTTGCAATTGAGGGATGATTGGGCGGTCCGTCTTGGGGGCCTGAACTGTATGAGTACTGTAGCGCATTTCTTCGTTGTTGGACCAAGCAAGTATGATTCTGCTTCTCTTCTTCGTACAGAGTACTAAACCCGATAGAGGGCAGCCGACTTACTTCATACGGGAAGCTCCAGTATCCCCACCCAAAGTGGTACTTGTGTCGGCTTGCTTAGCCTTTGGGTTTAAGGTCTTGCACAAACCTCCTCTTTTTTTGGTGCTGGGTACCTCAGCTTCTTCACAGAGTCACGGGAGCACAATATACCTTCATTAAATCTAATTCCTGCAGCCACACTTGGGACCCTAGTAGCTTTGAGCGCATGCTCATGAACGGGAGATATTGGTCTCCCTGGATGTCTTGGGATATGGGGCGAAAGGCGAGAGGATTGGGGGTGAAGCTCAGGGTTGTTTCAGTAGCTCAGGCCTCAGGGTTTCAATGTTTGTTTTGCCGGTACTAAAATGGGTGGCGCGAACATAGGTAGAGGTCAGGGAGAAAACAGGGTCACAAAGGCGTCATTAATCGCAGATATCCGCACGCCCACTTCCACTTAATCGCTAGTGAGTTATGGCCAGGATGGCAGCACAGAAGCGATTGCAATTGCAAAGGAACTAAGCTGGCCGTCAGGTTGATGGTTTAGGGTTTCAGTACCAATAATATCCGCACCGAACCCTCAACCCTAAATTCCCACCCCAAAAATCCTGAACCCTAAGCCCTAAATTCCCCTTAAAATCCTAAACCCTAAACCCTAAATTCAATTCAAAACACCCAAAATCCCTAAACCCTAAAATTCTCACTTTTCCCTGCTAGCCTGATGTGCCCCTTGCCAAGGTCTATTGCCCTTTCAGACCAGTGAAAAGCCCTTAGGCCCTAGAGTTTAGGGAAAAGATGGTTCCCTTCCACGAAAGGGTCAAAATATGTGAAAGGGTCAAAATACTCAGTTGCTTTGACTACTTGGGGTTTGGAGCACAGTAGTTGTAGAATAGTTTGGGTAAGTATTTGATTTTGCTTGTCGGGTGCTTGGACCCTTGGCGTTCTGTTTTTCAGGAACCATTTCAGCGTAATATAAGACGCAACGCCCCAGGGACCGGCAAAACATGGTTTAGGTTTTTAGGGCTCACATTGAGTAAACTGTATACCTAGAAGAGAAATCGTTTTGTAAACAATGTTCCAGTATCTTTACCATCTTTAAGGGTCTACGGTTACTCTAGGTAGGGCCTACAAATGGAGAAACGATCAAGGAGTCAACCTAATTACATGACAAAGCTCTAAGGGTTCCAAGTTCCCTATAGTCACATACGTTTCGAAGATCTGCCTTGCTAGGGTCCTCCCAAAGGCTCCATATAGCCCTATGGTATATACTGGAGCCCTAAAGTAGTCATATGGGAACCCCTTTGGGCCTTAAGTATATACTATACAGCTACATGGAGCATTTGGGCCTTGGACCCTGAACGAAGGTTGTCATGAAAGGAGCGCATCAGTTCTGCTGGAAGCGCTCCGCGCTCGTGAGCCCAACACATCGCTGGACCGCTGATCATGTGATCTATAGTCTAAACTCCTTAAAGGGGGTTATATAGGGGATAATATAGGGGAGTATTATAAGGGCTATTATGGGGGATACTAGGAGTTTAGACTATAGCTCATGTAAAAGCAATGAAAGCTGTTCTTTGGAATCCTCCAGCATCCAGCCGCAGTCGCCCAGCCATTTAGCAGGAGCGGTGAAGTTGTTGGAGGTAATGTCGGCGGCAGTGGGGGTGGTGGCGGCAGTGGTGGTGGTGATGGCGGCGGCGGCGGCGGTGACAGAGGCGGCGGCGGAAGTGGGCACAAGCATGACAGTGATGGCAGATATCAATCATGAACGCGTCATAACCAAATACTGCAAGTTAAGCTCAGCATGGCATCTTTCCGTTGCTCCTGATCGCATTTGCACTATTTCTGCGGAGCACGTTTGAGCAACGCTTCCCAGACAGCTGAGAGCCTTGCATACCGTCCAGCGCCAGAAAGCCCTGAGCAAAACATGACAAAAGAATATCTTTACCATGGGGACCCTTCCAAAGGTACCCCAGATTTGGGAAACCCTAATCCCTATTAAACCTAATAGAAGCCCAGTTGCCATTTCACTGTCCATGTTCTTGTCATTTCGAATCTCAAATTTTGGGGACCCATGTATCCCAAACCCTATATTATGACGCCTACATAATCCTATCGTAAGTGGTCTCTAAACCCTAAACCCTATATGACGCCTATTATAACCCTATACCGCCACGTAAGGGACCTAGACCTTAAATAACACCTTTATAGCACTATGTTCCCATGTAAGGGAACCCTAACCCTATATGACCCCTATTACAACCCTATACCCCCATGTAAGTAAACCCTAAACCCTAAACCCTAAACTCTAACCTAAGAAGGGAAGTGAAAATTCAATGTTTGGGAGCATGCCTGATGTAGACCCATGATTAATAAACCCCCTCCTTTTACAATAGTATATCAGGGCTGCCTTTAAAGGGGTTATATCGGGGTTATATTGGGACAATGGAAAAATGGAAACTACTATTTGGAGTTTCGGGTTTAGGGTACCATGATTAATAAACCCCCTCCTTTTGAGGGCCTCAACACAAGGATCCCTATTATGATCCCTATTAAGGGGAGGGGGTTTGTTAATCAGGGGTCGGGTTTAGGAGCTCTAAGTACTGCTCACTCTTAGGGTTGCTGTTGGGTGTGGAAATTATGTAGGGTTTAAGATTTTGGGTTAGGGTTCCTGGGGATTGCATAGGGTAATATAGGGGTTCTATAGGGTTACAAAAGAATTTTGCCCCAACTCAAATTGACAAGAAAATGGCAAGAAAGTGACTTGAAAACTGGCAACATCAAGCGGTTTACAGGCTTACCTCTGGTTAGCAAGGAATAAAAGAAACATGAAAGGGAACTTACACCATTTTGGAAGATTATATTGGGAGTACTGTAAGAAACCAGTCCCTCATTCCTTGCTAAACAGAGGTAAGATAAATGGGGAGCGAACCAAAAAATACTGTAACAAAATATTTGTTGCCTTCTGAGTATTGATGCGGGTGCATTCAAGAGAGAGAGGTTTGTTCTGGACTACTTGAAGAAAGCGGAGCGAGCCCCCATCGAAAGACACCCGCAGCGCGTCGCTGCGCAGTAGCCGGAAAGCAGACGCACACTTACATGATGCTACCACATTGACCCTAACTTGGACAACCAGCAGCACTCCTCGAATTCTCCCCCATCACTATCACTACTACCTGTATGCGAGCCCCACTTTATCTGCAAGCTTTGTACTTCCATACAAATGGCCTGAAATAGCCGCAGAGCAGGCACTAGGCAGGTACATTCGGACTTGAACCGCCAGGCAAATAGGAAAGAAAACTCGTTGCGCGCACGCTCCGCTTTAACGAACAGGCCTTGCGCTTTGGTATCAGGACGGCGTGGCCTCTCACCTTTGGGAAGGCGTCCAAGAAGGCCAGGGTATCCTCTCGGGTACAGGTTAGCATAGCACTGGCACTTGGGCGACCCCTACCCCTTGTTAGAATCCAGTTATAGTCCAGTCGAAAAAACATCTGGGGATTGCGGTTACTACAATCCTCTCATGCAAGTTCGGGTTAGCTGTGTGTGTATCCTCAAAAGCATGAAGCCCTAAACCAGAGGATTACCAAGCCCCCCCACCCCAATATCTGCCCCCCAAGTCTTCATAAGCCTCATGAATCCCCGATCTCGAGGCCCTCGGGTGGGGGCCGGCGCGCATGGTAGGCGTGGCTAAACCCTGAACCCTGATCCCCCTAATCGAACCCTAAACCACCTAGAATATCAGCCAATATCCTTCAATTAAGGCATGAACCTTCAATCAGTGGGTTGTTCTCAAACATATCTAAGGGTACCAAAATGGGACCTTAATTTTGGGAAGTACCCATATCAGGCATCCTGGTAGGATTTAGGGTATACTCCTTAATTAAAGGATGTTGGGCTCTCTGGGTATCTTCGTGGCATGGCAGAACCTGACGAGTCTAGCCAGAGACCTAGCTTTAGGGTTTAGGGGTAGGGGTTAGGGTTTGGGGTTTAGGGTGTACGGTGTACAGTTTAGGGTCAGGATGTCAGGGGTGTAGGGTTAGGGGTTAAGGTTTGTTTAGGGTTTTGGGTGTAGGGTTTATATGGTTTAGGGTGTAGGGTGTAAGGGTTTAGGATTAGGGGTGTAGGGTTAGGGGTTGGGGTTTAGAGCGTAGGGTGTACGGGTTTAGGTTTAGGGGTGTAGGGTTAGGGGTTTAAGATTTGGGGTTTAGGGTCACGGCATAGAGTGCTCACTGGTGTGGGACACGCCTAGGCCGCTCGCACTGGTGCGTAACAGTCAACCCACCCCNNCATGACCACCCTGAGTTCAAGCAATGTAGGGTTTAGTTCCGAAAGTCTTATGGGCATCCCGGCGGGGGCCCAGGCAGCGCCGACGACGGCCATTCAATCGGGGACCGGGCATAATGTGATGTACTTCAAGGCTCTGGCCTTCTGCGAGGCTGTTTCGCCGAATCGGTTGACATCCAAGGCCAAAGCAAGAACCGCGGGCGGTCGCAACGATGTGCTGTTGGGTTACTTCCGAGGCTGCGCGGCGCAGCTGCGCTCTCAATGGTAATGGGTCAGTGTTGGCTTTCTGTGACGCTGTTTTTTGGCGGTCAGCATTCAAGACGCGACGTTGGGTTACTTCCGAGGCTGCATGGGACAGGCGTGCTCTCAATGGTAATGGTCAGTGCTGGCCTTCTGCGAGGCTGTTGCGTCGGGGCACTAACGGTCAGTGCTGGCTTTCTGTGAAGCTGTTGTGTCGGGGTATTTCCGCAGCCGCCTGAAGACGGCGGCGCTCGAGGTTGGCTAGCCAATTTTGGAAACGAAACCAGAATTGGTCCGCAATTGGTCTGAGGGCAGCCAGTCCCGGAGACGCCGGTCTGGGAGCAGCTAGATAGAAACCAGACCAGAATTGACAGCCACTGCCGGCAAAAAACGGCCGGGTTTAGGGTCTGTATATGCTATAACGCTACGCTTATAAGAAATTCTGTAGGAGGGCCCGACAGGGTGCCATGGTGGCGGCAGTCCCCCAGCTTTACCTGGGCTCCATGACGTTCTTTGCCGCTCGCAAAGCTTGGGCAGCTTCGGGCTCCACGTGGCGGTTGTCGAGCCCTCAGCTAAGACTTTAGGGGTTTTGGGTGTAAGGTTTAGGGTTTAGGGTTAGGGGTGTAGGGTTGGGGGTTAGGGTTTGGGGTTTAGGGTGTAGGGTGCAGGGTTGGGGTGTAGGGTGAGGGGTTAGGGTTTAGGGTGTAGGGTGTAAGGGTTTAGGGGTCTAGGGTTAGGGGTTAGGGTTTGGGGTTTAGGATTTTGGGTGCAGGNNGGGTGTAGGGTTTAGGGTTGGGGTATAGGGTTGGGGGTTAGGATTAGGGGCTTAGGGTGTAGGATTTAGGTGTTAAGTTTATGGTGTGGGGTTTAGGGGTTAGGGTGTCGTTGATTGCCATAAGGGCCCAAGTTCCTACGGATTGGTTGGCATTTTACCGAATTAAAAATAACTGAAGCACGGGATACCTAGACCTCACAAATACTCATACTGGTATGAAGGCTACGATTTTGGGATTTGGAAAGTTCAGGAATGCTCCACATTATATAAGGGTCCCTGGTATGATTTCAGGTGTAGCACTGAAGTACGGGCGATTGGGCCCCCTCTGGCGTTCCGAGTTTGAGTTCTGGTTTCTGGCTACAGAGCCACACGGTTGAAGGGTAGAGGGCTTGTAATAGTTATAAGGTTTGGCAGTCCTCTGTCTCAAAGATCTTGAAGCAGGGGATCGTGCCATCAATGATCTGGGAGAAGACGTTGTCGTCACCTTCCGCGAACTGCTGTCCATATGCCCGCAAGGTTGCGGTCTGTTGAATTCTTGTGGCTCTGCCAGTTGGCGCAAGTGCTTAAGTATATAATTTGGGGCCGAACTGAATACCATTGGATTATTCAGACCTGTAAATTTCTGAGGACTTGCGGACACATGACATGGGCCAAGAAGCCCGATCTTGCAAGGGAGATCTTGAAAGTTCTGTTTGCTAGCGCTGCTCTTTCAAGCTTAGCCAGCGCGAAATTCCTCCTGCGGCATATGCTTCATTGCCCAACTTGAAATTATGGTCAGTCCTACGCTTGTCTTGTTGAGCAGTACCAGAGTGTAGTCCCCCACAACCAGTAAATATTCCCCTGCCATGTAATGGTACCATGTTGCAGGGCGGGGTTTATTCTTGAGATTATTACAAAGGAGGAGATAAGCAAGGGTCTATATTCCATGTGAGGTAGCTGCACCCTGCCTCAGGCCTCTGTGCGTAATTTCATGTTGCTCTACCCTTTTTTTTATGGGGTCAAATAACCAACCATATACATCCCCAAACCAGACACTACAATTGCCTATTATTCAAATCCCAAGTCGCCAATTGTTCAGCGCATGAGGGTGTCTACCTAAGGACAGGAACATCGGCCCTGGATTGACCATGTTTGGGTCCCCATATCCACAGACGACGAGGCCCACTCCCGAGGCCCATTCCTGGTGGGGTTACAGTAGCCCCTTGATCAAACAAATCCGAAACCGCGAGACAAAATGAAAGTCAGAATAACTTCCCAACAAAACAGGCCCCTCCAAGTGCGTGGCTGTAGTTGTTTCCAGCGGCTGGCGCCTGGCATTTTCAACGTTTCAAATATTTGGCTAAGATGCGGAGTAGGAATTTCAAAGTCTAAGCATGAAAACTTATCAGGCGCGACTGCGGGGCAATCAGGGGACGTTCTTGATTGGGCGTGTCTTACAGATGAGGCTTGTTTGCGCAACAGCTTACTTGAGGTTTCTCGCCAAGGGAGACCCTGACCAACCGCGAGAAGAAAAAAACACACTGCAAGTAGGGAACAGTAGGTTCGGACCTCCCTGGCACCACAAGACAAAGGTCCATGATGTAAGCATTGCATGACATTGGCCTGCGCAGCTATGTAGGGATCGGATGTAAACCTGAAAGCTTTGTTCTTGTGCTTCTGTTGCTATTTTGAAGCCACGTAGCTTCCTCGCCTTTTGCGTAACTTCACAGGATTCAGCCCCTGGCACTCGCAATTCCAAAGCCTGACCAACGGCCCTGAGACTCAGCTAAGGACTAACAACACAAGGGGGCAAATATAGACTTCAATCTCAAATATAGACTTCAATCTCAACCCTTGACCCTACCTAGCGTAATCTAAGATCCTTAGAAAAGCAAAGGCACCAAAGTACTAGGCAAAAAAAACTTTTCCTATAGGGGTATATAGATTTCTCTAGGTAGACCCTAGACTCCCATGGAGCGCAACAGTAACCTGGGGCAAAGTGCCCAATAATCATATATGTGCCCCAGACCCATGCAAAAGAATCCCTGATCAGAAGTACCTAAATATTCAGCGCGTGGACCCTTGGACCTATAAAGTCCAAACACAAGGTGCGCAAAGCACATTCGACTCGTGAATTCATCAGAACTTGCATTTTCGAATCCCCCCTATAATCCGATCATCCCCCCTCTCAACTTCAACTCCCCATATTTCCTTGGCGTCCCAAGGGGCCCCTAAACCCTAAACCCCTAAACCCCTAAATCCCCCAAACCCGCAACTCCCACTTGCCTTCTCGTTCAGCACTGCCACGCCCGGCCTTGATCTACGGAAAGGCTCACAGGACTTAGGAAAGAATAAGGCTACATTTTTAGGATTTATGGGGC
Organism: Symbiodinium pilosum; assembly: GCA_905231905.1. Classification (NCBI taxonomy): domain Eukaryota; class Dinophyceae; order Suessiales; family Symbiodiniaceae; genus Symbiodinium; species Symbiodinium pilosum. Next base: position 5,212 of record CAJNIZ010000375.1, on the reverse strand, counting down.
TTAGGGATTACAATTAAGCAGGTCATAGAATAGGGTTTGCTATACATCCACTAGCTGGGCTAGTCTGCACGTTTAACCCATATAGCCTACCAGCTGAACCCCTTAAGAGCTTATGTAGTGTGTTCAGGTTCTAGAGGGTATAGATAACGGCTTTTGGGCAATAACAGGTGTCATGCAGGTTCGCGGGAAGTATACATGACTACTGGACACTGGGGCAAATGAACCCCCCGACCCCAAAATAATAAATACTCCCCTCATTGGGGGGTCCCTAAACCCTAAACGGCGGGGAGGGAATTACTCCAGGTGAAGAACCTAGGCACCTTTTATTAAGTCAAGCGTCGACCATTGTAGGGCTTGGGGTTCAGGGTCAAGGGCTTCATGATATCCGCAGACCATGTGGTGCTTGTCCACATGAAGGCAGTGTCTGACCCTCTGACTGTCATACCCAGGACAGCACGATAGACCTTGATTAAGGAATATACCTTTGATCATCATTTGAAGGTACATTCCCTAAGTGAAGTGTTTCCAAGGTAACCCTCTCCAAAAAGGCCTCCACGGGCGTTTCAGATTCTTACCGGGGACATGGAGGCCAAATAGGGTGTAGGGTCTAGGGTTTCCATGTTAGTTTCCTGGGTGGTAATCTCTGAGCCCCCAACAGTTGGCTGATGTTATAGCCGTGTTACCACCATCTACGTAGGCATTTCACGTAACACACGCGAGCTCCTTAGAAATGACCATGCAGACCTGCATCGAATTTGAATGTTTTCAAGTTCGTCCATATGCAGGGCTCTTAACCCTAAACCCTAGCCTGTAAATCCCAACTCCTAAGCCCTGACACACGAAAATCAAAACGTCGGATGCCCTAATGCAACCCCAAGTCTCCGCATTTCAAGGAACAGGGACTTAAACAATGTACCCCATACATCCTATGTACGGATATTCCTGGTTGTTGGCAGCACATGTACTCTTTCAATGGCACAAACCCCAAAATCACAAACCCTAAAGGATTTAGGGAAACCAACTTTAGAGGGGAGGGTTACCCTAAGGGTTCATGGACCCAAATAATAAGGCTTTTAGGGCCCAAATACCATTGATATCATAGTATTTGGGCCCTAAAACCCTATTATTTGGGTCTTTGGACCCTTAGGGTTATATAAGGGTGAGATAGGCTCATTAGGGGCTTATAACCTAACGCCAAACCCTACACCTTGAGTATTCACCAGGTAGGCCCTTTCCTGGAATTGTACGCACCCCCGACACCCGTTGCTACTTACTCTACATACTTTTCTATTAGCTAGATCAATCTATATGCGTATATGTGCATACACATACACACACGTGATCCCTCAAACCTAAAAGCCTACACCCCCACGTAGTAGTTACTCAGTGAACCTCTGAAACTGACCACCTTGTACGACATTTACAGACGAAAATCCAACCAATAATGTACCATTGCCTTCATAGACACCATTTTGGGGTAAGGTCGTTACGTGAAGGTCCACGGGACGTCGTACCTACTTATAACTGGCCTATAGCCCCCTTAGGTCATGGGCCTTCGTAACTACCTACAATTGGGCTTATAACTCTATCTATACTTGCATAATTCCTATGAGGCCAGTCGGTATGATAAATGCAGTTGTACGCCCGGTTGTCTAAGTAGTTACTAAATACCATGAACGTTTATTAAACCCTAAACCCTTTATGCTTCTGTGGAACCCGCAAGATCAGTCATACGTAGTTACTAAGTTCGATGAACCTCTCAGTACAATGTCCTAAAGAAAAAGTCTTCCCAACACCATACACACTAGATCCTACACCCGAAATGTTGATCTCTTAATGTAGGGGCCGGATTACAAAAAGGGGTCGTATTAGAGCTAAATCAGGCCTGAACGGAATAATATAAAGGAGGTCGTATTAGAGCTAAATCCGGGC
>CAJNIZ010000374.1:20746-32203 GCA_905231905.1 Symbiodinium pilosum | reverse complement strand
CTCTAACCCCCAAACCCCAAACCCTGAACCCTAACCCCCCCCCCCCGCCCCTTCTTTGTGGATCCCACCCTGCCCTACTTCCCTCCTACAGTTTCCCTAAACTAAGCTTCCTTTGGGCAAAACTAAGGCTGAACCAAGGGAGGGGAGGGGTAATCTAGGGAGAGCTTAGGGGACGACATGATTCTTGCACCGATCCCTCCCTAGTCCCGTTTCAAGACACTTGGTTCCCTAGGCATGAGACAACTGGGCTGCTGTTAAGGACTTTAATTTAAGTTACTATAGTGGGGAAACCTTAGAATTTACCATATATATATATACATACACCCATTACGGTAGCTTAATTTAAGTTCCTTGACAGCAACCCAGACAAAGATGTTGCCCCGCTTTAGTGTAAGGAGCCTGCTAGCTTGGCGTGGGGTAAGCACATCACAAAGACTAGTGTTGCCTATACGAAAAAAAAAGGTGGATATTACGTAGTTATGACTTGGAATTCTCCCGTTACTCAGTTATGACTTGGAATATTCCCGAAAGTCATTTGCTATAACTCTAGTTTAGTCTAGGGACTCTAGCTTTGGCGCGCGATGATGCAGGTATTTTTGAAAGTAAGGTCACCCTTTATAAGCGCAGAAGAATTCGATGTTTTAAAGCCACTCCAAGAAATGGGCCATACAAATTTGAGACATCCGATGTGTAGCCCAACTATAAATCTGCTCAACCTCTTGGCAGCACTCTAGGAGACACTCTACTCTGCTGCCCCTACCCGTCATATTATTCGGGGAAGGGATGTCTACGGGTGATCTTTTAATTGAGGCCTGCCTTTGAAATCAATCTTGTTCACACATACCTCAGCATTACGTCACAACCTGTTGCGTCAGAACCTAAAACCTAAACCCTAAACCAACCTAGGTGGTGCAAGATGTCCTCCATCCCTAGGCCCAAAACCCTAAAACATTAGGGCTTCAGGGTTTTGGGGCTTAGGGTTTTGGGGCTTAGGGTTTTGGGGCTTAGGGTTTTCGGGTTTCGGGCAACCTCGAGATTCTAAAACCCCAGGAAGATGCACTAAGCGGCTTCTGTTTGCACATCCACTGAGCTGAAGTCGTCTCCAGACAGTACAGAAGCTTGCAGCAATGCCTTGCGACGTGATGAATGGAGTTTAGGGATACAACACTTATTATTCGGGTTTAGGGTTTTGGGGTTTAAGGTTTTAGGGTTGGGGGGTTTAGGGTTTTAGGGCTTAGGGATACAACGCTGATTATGGAGAACCGCATGGAAAAGAAGCTGGAAACTAAAATGCAAATTAGCGGTATAAGGCTTACATGGGGGTATATAGGGAGATTACTCTAATAACGCAGAATCACACTGAAAGGAACCTGGAAAATGAAGTGGAAACTGGGACCATGTAAAGGTGTACAGGGATTTCAGGGTGTCCGAAAACTAGGGGCCCCTTTTTGAGGGGACCTATAACAAGGATAGTACGGTAGTGGGGACTATATTCGCTTCATTGAAGCTCTGCTGTAGCTTTAAGTGCTCCCCCTAAACCATAAACCCTAAACGTCATGAGAATTCCGCGGGGATTGAATTGCGAAATTAGACGGTCTTGAAACGTCAGTTTCCTATGGAGGGCTGGGAAGGACGGTGAATCAAAAGCACGCTGTCATTGAGAAGGTGGGTTGAAGATCTTAAGATTTGAAATACAATCATGGCCCCCTGACATGAAACCTTCCCACCTCCCCTAGTATTCCATACTCCCAAAACGTATTAAATATTACGGGGAGGTGGGGGGGGGCTAAAATTAGGGCGAGGGGATTACTCAAAGCCCCAACATAAACAACGAAAACCGGACCAACTTGAAATCGCGCGCCCTCGCCACAGCCTCAGTGCATGCACCCTTCAAAACCGTCATTGCCTGTTTGTCTTGCATGTCGTCATCCTCGTCGCTCCCATCGCTTTTGGACTCTCGAAGTTGCAGTCCCCATAACTTTCATCTTTCTTGCTACCCAAGCGCTCCTGAATTCTGAGCACTAATCTTAATTTGCAGTTCTTGCTCATACTATGCATGCATGCTCCCATGGTCAGTACACATGCAACCACTCAGCCCTGCAACCCCTGAAAAACTGGAGCCACCAAAGTGATCCACCCCCAGACCTCTAATCATCCCTTAATCCCCTGCCCTGTGCAGTTTATGAGGGGCATGTAGGGATACTGGAAAACGGGGAGGATATGGGGATTGTGTAGGGTGCTTATAGGGATAGAAAAACCCTAACAGCAAGCCACCGTTTCACCCCACAAGCAGCCCTAAACCCGCCTAAACGCTACACCCTTGACCAGAAACTCTATAAACCTTAAACCCTAAACCCAGCCAACCTTCAGAGGCATGTCTTGTGCTTGTATCTGGTTGTTGATAGCCCCACAGACCTGGACGACCTCAAGGGGGCGTAGGAGGCTGGGGCTTGGGGGTGTGAAGTTGAGAGGTTGGAAGTAAGGGCTTAAAGCTTAAAGGTTTAGCGAGTGGGCTTGGGGATTTAAGGCTTCAGCGCTGAGGCTGCGGGTTGTGGGGGCTTTGGGTTAGCATGGGTTCGCCGCCCAGAAGCTAGACTTCATCAAGCTACGCGGCAGGTTTGCCACTCCTTTTGCTCTCTTCTTCTTGTTCTACTTTTTTTTCTACCGGTCCCCCTTTTCCGTTTATAGGCGACCCCTTGCAGTAGATGTAGGCATTACTGAGCCAAAATGGCCGCCTCTCTCTCTCTCAAGGAGTGGCCTTGTGAGCTATATAGTCTTGTCTAAACTCAACTCCTGGTATCCCCTCTGATGAGCAATATAATGGTCCCCTATCAAATCCCCTACGTACCCCCCCTTTAAGTTTAGACTATAGCTACTGTAGCCAAGAGCCTGTACTGTAGGGATCCAGTTTGCGTAGAGAAGTGGCTTCCCTTTAATTGCTGGAGGGGCCCGGTGCCTCGTGCCAGTGTTAAACATCCTCAAGTCAAAAGCACTGCAAGGTTTGCAGCCTGAACTTTACCTGAACAGTTGGGGGGACTTGGTAAGTAGGTTAGCAAGGGGAACCCGAGCTACTATACGGGTTCTAAGGGTTATTCACCTACTTGCTGAGTCCCCTTGACCCCTAAATTATAAAGTAGTTTCCATCTTTCCATTGTTACTATACCTACCTACTTACTAAGTCCCCCTGACCCTAAACCCTACACTCCAGACCCTAAGGTTGTTTCCATGTTCTTTTCCATTTTTACCATATTGACCTACTTTCTAAATGCCCCTGACCCTCCAGGTATTACATACCATGGGGCAGCCAGGGGCCTGCCAACTATATGGGAGCTTCTGAGAATGAGGATACCCAGGTGACCCCAAGGGATGTGCGAGGATTGAGAGAAAGTATCGGCTCCCTATTCAAAACATTATACAGGTTGAGAATCTCCTATATAAAGCCTCATACAAGATGAACTTCTGATGAGGAAGTGTTGAGGATTTGGGGGGCTTTCTACAGCTTGCAACCCCTATATAACCCCTATACAACCCTTATATTATATATACCCGCTATAACCCCTATATAACCCGCTATATATTGGTCCTTACTAGCCAGAGGGGGCTCATCTTGCAGCCTACATCTTTCAAACGATAGCCTCGTGAGAGTGGGATACCATTGACGTCAGCATTTTGAGGAGCGAATCTTCCTGGCATGCTTTTCATATGGTTTGCTGGCTCTATAGGGTTTAGGATTTACTGCTTACGGTTTAGGATTTAGGGTTTATAGGATCCAGGGTTTAGGGTGCATGGACCAGAACAGTTCAAGATAACTTACTAGACCCTACGAGTGTGGCAGTGTGGTCATCAACCCTCCTAATAAGCCGCTCCGCCCCCTACTGAAAAACTGCACACAACGTAGTACCCTCATGATTGGGTTCATTCTTCGGAATATTCATTTCTTGATGTCGGGGCGAACCGTTATTTGGGGGACAGGCTTACACGTCGGGTCAGCCCGAGAAGCCTACATCAACAGGATGCCCTTTTCGGGTCCACAAAGGAAAGGCTTAAATGTGATGCTACTTGCAGGGTCAGAGGCAAGATATATTCAAAAACCACTATAGCCCGTATAGCGCCACAGTTATCTCCACCCATAAGCCTGAAAAGCCGCTACGAAGTCGCCCTGACACTCCAATTCTGACACCCATTTGAGACCCTTCCTTTCCGACCTACAGCCAAACTACACCCAAAAGAATTGTGCCGAACACCTGCCAAATACTCAGTTCGGAGTTTCCATGGATTGGGGGGCCCAATATTAAATAATCTTGACCACAGGAAACCCCAAAAGGTCTACATTTTTTGGATGCCCTAAACCCTAAGCCCTACACCCTGAACTTAAGCCCTGAACCCTAGACCCTAAGCCCTAAGCTGCGTGGTATAATGGGCGGGGTCCAAATGAATCTTGACAGTGCACCGAGGCTATCCCCCCTGTGCAAGAGGGAACGATGGCCTCTCTAAATCCTGGAGTTTGGGGGTGAGGGCTTAAGATTTGGCTTAGGGCTTAGGGCTTAGGGTTTACTCCCTGTGAAGCGTGGAATCTGTGGCTTGTATCTTTTACTGAGGGCTGGGATATTGGGGCAAAACTAGCATGCGTGGGCGCTGACCACAAGAATCGCTGGCGTCCCGAAATTCCGAATTCAGGTCCCTAGCATTTTGGGAGATACCAACATTCCTGCTTTGAGAAATAGGCCACTCCGTTGGTGTCCTAAATGTCTTGGTGTGGCAATGCCATCGCGTAATGCTGACAGCGTAGAATCTCCCATGCTGCCACTGTGAGTATTGGGAATTCTTGCAGCTGGCCTTTATTGAGGACTGATTCTGGCGTAAACTCCACGGCAAACATGAAATGCCCAAAACCTCAACACCCTGCAACCTTGTAAGCGGGGACCCACAAAATCCTACATCTTTCTAGGGTTTCGTGGGGCCTCAGCTCTTGAAATCTTCAATAACCCTAAACCGTATCAACCCTAACTTGCAGTCCCGTGTTCCTTTCCACTATCCCTATGTAATCGCTGCATAGCCCTATATAACTCCTACATAACCCTCTATAGCCCCTATATAACATTATATAACCCTCTACAACCCCCTACATAATCCTTTCATAACCTTACATAACTGTTACATAACCCCTATATAAACCAATATAACCCCTACATACTCCTTTTATAATCTCCATGTAAATCCTGGCCTCCAACTCAAACGCGCGCTCCTCATTCAGCATGGCTGCCTGGCGCGAGCTTCGGGTTTAGAGTTTAAGGGTCTGGGGGCTTAGAGTTCATGCCTTAGAGTTTGGGGTTTAGAGTTCATGATTTAAAGTTTAGGGTTAGAGTTTGGGTTTTAATTAGAATCTGAGGTCCAAGGTTTTAGGAACCTTCCTCACATAAGGTGGACCCCCCATGTAGCTAGCTTCCTTGTAAGAAAGATCACGGCACAAGGCAGGAGCAACTGCACAGGTTTTTGAACCCCCCCCCCCCCGCCACCGCGCAGCACTTTTCTTTGCACATCCGTCTGGTGTATATTCTCATACATCCATGCCCGCAACAAGGCCTGGCATAGAAACCGCCATATTGGACAAGTCTCACCACTGTCATTCACAACACAAAGCTCCATCTCTCATCTCTTCGCTTATCAGCGATTTAGCCAGTTGAAGCTGCTTTTGCTCTTTGCTGACGTGCCCATCGGCAAAATGAAGATATAGGTGCGCTCTACATACCGGGTGGGAGTTTGAAGTGCCCAACCTCAAATTGAATGACACCCATCTTGAAGTGGTGGAAAACATGTGCATTTAAAATGCAGGAGCTGGGGGCAAACCTCTTCCTGCACACGTTGATAGTGTGAGCCATGGCCTTGAACTAGGGAAACCTTTGTGTGCTGATCTTCCCAAGAGTTATGAACGAGCGGTATTGCCTGCAGCCAACAACCCTTAACATTATATTCCAAAACCTGGGCCCCTGAAACGTGGGAGCCAAAGCTCTCCACTTCGAGGGTCAGGTGGACTTAGTAAATAGATGTAAGTAGATTAATGAACTAAGTCCCCCTGACCATCCAAGTAAGCCCGTTCGACCCCTTAAACTCAAAGCACCGCAGAAAACCTGTTGCTACGCATCGCGCCTCGGAAGATGCCTGGTCTGCCCGGTAGCCCAGCATGACCTGTGGGAGATTTTTGGACCTAGGGTTTAGACACGCGCATCGCACACACAGCGTGCAGGCATGTAGCCGGTTTAGGGTATAGGGTTCGGATTCAGGATCTTAAAACTCAAAGAGATTAAATCTTCTGTCATGGGTTCCCCTGCTACCCACACCCTATACTACAACCTGAGGTTCCCCCAATTAAGGTAGGCGAACTACGGGGGAACCCAGCGCGGTAGTATTATAGGGGAGAGCAGGACAACCCGTGCGTCTGGTGTATCAAGAGCTGGCATCAGCACAGCATTGCAAAGACGAAGGCTGCTATAGGAGAGCCCAGGAACCAGTCGAGTCAAGCAAGATGTCCAATCCCAACTGGCAGTTCTGGGGCTGTGTAATCACCTCCCCCGAATAACAGCATCCGGAGCCTGCCTGTTGACAATACGCCTGTCAGAGTAATGGTGCTTTATGCGAATATTTTTCTTGGGGGGTTGGGAGGCTTTGCTGTCGGCGCACTTTGATTCTTTTTGTGCCTTCAAGCGTGTTGATGCTATCTTTTGTGTTAAGGCCTGTCGTTTATAAATTACATACATGCCCCGCAAGGCCCATGAAAATTGGCAGCAAGTGGGTACGACAAAGGGAACAGTAATTCGGTCAATCCCCACTACAGTAATATAGCCCCTCAATACGGAGTTAATAGGGCCTTCATATACCTACAATAGCCCGGTGCGGTACCCATTACTGGGTGGGGGATTGACCCAAAACAGTAACCAGCATCCTAGCATTACCCTGAAACAGGGTGCCGAAAAGAGATTCCCAACCTGCATACTGCCAGAGCATGCCAGAGCCTAATCATACCGCGAAGGCTATACTGTATCTGGACAGGCCCCAAAACCCTGAACCCCTAAGCACCTGAGCCCCGAGCCCAATAGCTGTCCCTAAACCCTAAGCCCACACACTTTGGAGCACGCACGCCTGGTGTTTTCGGCACGTTGGTGCGGGGCCCTTCGCTCTTGTAGCGTCCGGCTGGAAATGCTGCGGGAGTGTGACTTGGCAGTTTCTGGCATCTAGGTTTTCAATCGAGATGAACAGAAATTCTGCAATTACCCAGGAAGCCCAAGACTCCTTGAATAAGGAATATATGGCTGATATCATGGTAGGGATCCTAACATCATGTAGGACATATTCCTTCATTTAGGGGTATTGGGCTCTCTGGATAAAGCTATGCTCAAACACAACATGGTAGGAGTCACCAAACAAGTCCGCAGTGTCCTACATGATGCTCCCTGTGTACCATGCCACATCTTGATGCTCAGAGCGGGCCTACAGCAAACAAGGCAGATCTAGGGATAATTAAACGTCATTAGAACGAATGTAGGGGGAACCTGGGGGGTGGAGGGGGGGCTGGTATAGAGGGGTGTAGTAGGGGAATCCATGATACTTGGTTCTATGGGGACCACTACAGGGATCCATTCCTTCAATCCCTACAAAACACCAAAAAGGTCAATCGTATTTTGAAGCATGCGGGGCAGAAGCGGCAACTCGAGGTTAAGGGGATTAGGGGTGTAGATGTTTAGGGGTTTAGGGATGTAGGGGTTGGGGGTTTCGGTTTAGGGCTAGCAACTACGCTGCTGACTTAGATGGGGTGGGGATGTGGGGACCCTCACCCCGAAACCCTAAACCCTGTCGCGCCTTCAACTTGCTTGGCACTATTGGGTCTTCGACGCAATGGGCCAGTGCCTCGCAGTGCTGAACATCTCTATGGTGTGGGGATCCTAGTAGGTAGATTAAAGGATGTTATTGGTTTAGAGTTTTGGGTTAGGGGTTCACAGAGCCCGGAGTAGGTACTGCATAAACTTTCGCGCCCAAAGTCATTGTTTTTTTAGATTTTAACCCCCAAGGGGTTACCTCAGAGCTCGTTTGGGAACCTGACGGAAACTGCTTGGAGGGTCAGGGGTATAGTAAGTAGGTTAATAACCCCTAGAACCCATACAGTAACCCTAATTATCCCCCTGATTCACCTTCTTACAAAGTTCTCCTGACCCTAAACCCTAAACCCTAAGCCCCAAACCCTAAACCCTAAACCCTATACTTACTCCAAGTGGGTCTGCGGCAACTTAAGCTCGCGCTCCCAGTGCTTGAAGCTACAACTTTATCTGGGGGTTCAGGGCTTAGGGTTTAGGGTTCTGGCCCTCCCGGAACTATGGGGCTCTTTTTTTGGGTAGTTTCCTGGGGCTCCTTTTTTGGAGTTCCTAGAAAACAAGGATTATAGCCTACGGGGATGATAATGGGCTGTCAGTACGGGTGGACCCCCGCCACTTTGTGTTTCTCAGGATTGCTTTACTTAGAACTCGAAGGCCTGCCCCTTTTAGGGTACCGAATATTGTATCTAGAAGAGGGGCAGGGTAAGATATTAGAATCCCCACAGGCCACCCTTTCTGGGAAGCTGCACTTTGGTGAGTTCAATTGGGCTTAGGCTTTTCATCGGAGCTTTTTTCCAGGGGTTTGAGGTTTAGGGGCTCAGGGTTTAGTGTTTATTCTAGGGATATCTGTAAGGGCATTGCGGGCGCCCTTGCTTGGGATTCTAGGGTTATTTTGAGGAACTTGCAAGGATCTCCTTGGATTGCAGGCCCCTCCTTACTACAAAGCCAGACACCATGAGTTTCATGTCCGGCATACACCAACCAAAAGCCCGCAATAGAGCTCCTAACGTAAAATTTCAGTTGGGACCTCTGCCTGACACGAGGCTTCACGCTGATTTGTTCGACGTCTCGGCGGAAGCCATGCCGAGAACACCACAACAGAAGCGTAAAAATGAAGCTCCCGAATGTTGACTTCACAGTTGGGCCTCGACCCACATTTATGAAGTCCCGCCGCGGGAACACAATTATCACAAGACCCACTCACATTTATGAGATTCCCAGAAAATATCAACGTCTTGAAGAAAGTCATCTAGCCAATTCTGTACATTTCTCGACTTACTTTTAGGCATTACTATTCCCCCCCCCCCCCCGGCAGGCCAACATGGAAATGGATCAGCCGAGGGGCTGGGATATTGCCACGCCAAAATTCAGCCCTAAACACGATGATCGGGTACATTTTTTGCATGACTCTCTTTGCAAAACTTCAGGCTACCTGTTCAGGTCTCCGCCTTAAAGCCGCGGCATGCCAGCCTACGCTAGGTTATAAAGAAACAAGCTTTGGGATTTTGGGATTCAGTTGAGAGGGGTTTAGGTTCTAGGGTTAGGGATATTACCCCAACCATGGAGAATGGAACAGAAAAGAAAATGCAAAATGAAATAGAAACTAGAATTATGCAGGGGTTTATAGGGAGTAGGGTTTCCCAAAACTAGGGGTACTTGTCTAACCGGCTAATAAGGATTATCGTATTTCAGGGTCTACATTGGGGTTCGGTGTTTATGGAAACTACCACTTGGGGTTTCAGTTCTCGATTTATCTTACGAGGGTCCTGACTTCTGTCTCTCCATGCTCGGAACCGAACTGTGGGATACCCCGGCGTGGGTTTCGGTCTGCAGGACAAGCCTACAAGCTCTTGAAAGCCGCATGAAAGTCCGTCTAGACCCTAAGTCCTAAACCGTACTTCTTAGACCCCCAGACTAGGTGCCAGCTGGGTTACGCGGGCGTGGCGGCGGCACAGGCAAGGGGGTGACACCAGGCGAGGGGGAGTCCTGCTCAAGGAGGAACCTATGGGGCTTTGGGGCTTGAGGCTTAGGGTTCAGGGCAGGCCCCCACTCATTCAGAGTCTATAATAGAGGTCATATTAGAGGCTGTATACAATTAGATTGGTAGTCTCAAACCGCTAATGAGTGGAGACAGTACCCAAATTATGGCTGCAATGAAATGCTCAAATGATCCTCCGAACTACAGCGCCAGGCGTGTAATGATTCTTCACAAATAAAAATCCTAAACCCTGAACCCTAACCCCACTCTACGATGAGCTGGTAACAAACTCGAGGAACTAAATTGTATTCCCGCTTTGGTACCTCTTCTAGACCCTTAACCCTAAACCCACAGGTCTACCCGAGAACCGCCCCCCCCCAGGAGCCAGTGGAGATCTCTGAGTTTAACGCAGAAGCTCGCATGTTTCTTTTCCGTCCCTACATAATAAGGATTACATATCGTTGTGGGCTCCATCATTTTTGTTTTTTTGGGGGGGGGGAAACCACCATATAGGCATATATAGGATCCCGTCTGCTGGGCTTTGGCATGCCTGAGCAGAACAAGGGTTACTCCCTTCTTGGAATTCCTGAGAAATTTTAAAGCATTAAATGAATATGAAGCCAACTAAACCACCCCCATGCCCTAAAGCCTAAAACCCCATAGGTTCCTCCTTGATTCAGGCCACCTACGGCTAACACCCGGAGCTTTCATTCCCTGATTCTCTGCGGACATTATGCCGGCAAATCCTCATCCTGGGGGTTCTCAAATCTCTTGAACCGCACATCCATCAGGGTAATTTTGAATAATTTCAACCCCCAATGAAATCCGATTTTGGTACTACTCCCGAAATAAGCCACCATTTAGGGTGAGGTCGGGTGAGGTCGAATAAAATTGTCCAGATCAATGCTCTATGAGCTCCCACAGAAGACCCCTCAACCCGACACTCTAAACCTGCAATGCTTGACCTGCCCGCTTTGCCTATTCAGATCGAAAAAAATCACGATCCCGCTATTTCCTCAATAAAGCCAGCATGCTCATCAGAACTATACCAAAAGGGATCTAACCATAATATGAAAACCCCAGCCCGCTACTCCCAAATTTATTGCAATATGCTGCAATGGGCATGCTTCAGGTTCCGGGAGTGGGTGGTGTTAAAATTAGGTGCAACCTCAGCCCTGCAAGGAAATTTTCGAGGTCAGCTCCTTCAACGGAGGCAGTACGGGAGGAGCCGCCAGCTCCTCCGGATACAGAGACTTATCGGTTGCTTTCATTGGTTGGCTCTGCGGTTAAAAACCTATCACACAATCCTTATCTGAGGCCCCCGTGTTTTCTACTTACAAGCTCGAAGAACTCCATGGGTGTCTCTACTCTGGGACATATGCAGTACGTCCACGTCGCCGAGACCTTGTTTCCTTGACTGTCACAGCAAACCCAGCACCCGCACGCTGCTTTTATCGGAGGCCGCTCCATGCCCAACAGAACCCACGATTGCGACTATCTAGCCGCATCCACATGGTTACCTATAGTATTAAGGTTACCCATATCATTGCTAGAGTTACCAGTAGTATTGCTGAGGTTACCTATAGTATTGCTAAGGTTACCTATAGTATTGCT
>CAJNIZ010000374.1:1514-20646 GCA_905231905.1 Symbiodinium pilosum | reverse complement strand
ATAGTACTGCTAAGGTTACCTATAGGACTGCTAAGGTTACCTATAGTATGTATAGCTTCCAGCGCCGAGCTAGCATTATGACATCGCCAAGGCGGGGATGTGCCGCCTCATGCCGAAGAAGAAAACATCACTCAATCTGTAGTCCCCCTCAAGTAGATAGAATATTAGGGTTATATAGGGATAATGGAAAAGAAAATGGAAACTACTATTTAGGGTTTAGGGTTTAGAGTCCCCCTGAAGTAGATAGAATATGGCTTTGAGTATATCATAATAAGATCCCCATATACCCCATATTCTATCTAATTAAGGGGGACTATAACCTTTGTGTCTCCTCTGCCCAAAACTTTCTACACGCCACTCCCATGTCTGCTGGGCCTCTAGCCCTGAACCATACGACGCAACACCCGAAATGCTGCGAACCCAAAATTGTACAAGGGGGTTTCCCAACAGTAGTGGGCGGGGCATCGGTACGTACATACCCCGAAAGACTACAGTCATCCTCATTAAGCGCCATGATGAGGGTCGCCTAAAAAAGGTCCCCAGTTTTGAGACACCGCTCATCCTTACTATAAACACCCTTTTCAGCTTCTCGTCCATTGTTCCTAAATACTCCTTACCTGACCCCCCGTAAAACCTGATGCAGCCCGATATAACCACAGATCATCCCTATTATGCACCATTCTCCCTGTACAATCCCTACATCACTCTAAACCCTAATCCCTAAACCCCAAAACTCCCCCCAAACCCTAATCCCTAAACCCTGAACCCTAATCCCTAAACCCCCTAAAGCCTAAACCCTAATCCTTAAACCCTAATCCCTGAACCCTAAACCCTAATCCCTAAACCCTAAACCCTAGACCCTAATCCCTAAACCCCAAACCTCCCGTAAACCCTAATCCCCCCCCTAAATCCCTAAAGCCTGCGCCCTGACCGGCCTGCAGAAGCCGTGAGCCGGGACGGCTGCAGGGATCTCCTTCCGAGCTCCTCGGCAGGGTCCAGGTACTAAGGGCCAAAACAGACTTACTTGAAGGGGTTTAGGGTGTAGGGTTTTAGGATTTAGGGGGCAAGGGTTTCAGGTTTAGGGTTTAGGATTTAGGGTTTAGGGGCTCATTGCGACAAATGTATTTGTGGGGTAAAGGACCCAAGTAACCAAATAATGGGACTATAGATCGGCTCTTGAATTTCCCCTTCTTTGGTACCTGGACCCCTCCTGCTTTTACCGTCCAAACATGCAGGCCCATATAGGCCCCTTTTTAACCTAAACCCTAAACTTTAGTGGTCTTTGTAGGGTTCCTTCTGTGGGGCCATGTTACTTTCACCGAGGTCAAGGATTTCGGGCTCAGCGAGAAGCAGCAGAAAAGGAAGCTTTGCAAAAATGAGGTGCTCTGTGGGATAAACGGGTAAATCCCTAAACCCAAGGATTGTTGGAGATGACAGGGGTCCCGCAGCCCCAAACCCTAAACCCTCCTGGATTTGGGAGCTTAGGGCCCTGGATCTCGCAGAAACATTCCCGAGGGCCAACATGAATGGACACGCGATATTGAGGCCTTCCTGCAACCTCGCTGTACTTGTTTCTGAACGCTACAGCTGAAGCCTCGCAAATGCCGCTGCACCTCGAATTTTGAAGTATGAAGTCAAAACTCAGACTACCCCCGAAAGTTTCAAAAGTGATCAATCCTGGGGCAATCTTCCAACGGGAAAGGAGTGGCAACGCCTGGCTGGGCGACAACAGATGATGTGCCGGAGCACCTCTACATGAAGCACCTGCGTATGACTCAGACTAGATTAAGGGCTGCGTGGGTTTAGGGTTTAGAGTATCTACTATGCACAGAAGCAAATCAATAGCCTTACAGTCGCAGGCCCAAGTGATAAACGACAGTGGCAATTGCGAGAGAACAAACCTGCATGTGTGGCACCTTCTCAAACCCGTCTCCATGAAATCCTTCTCAAAACCGTCTCCATGAAATCCTCAAATGTTCAGCTTCGACCCGACTATTCAAATGGGACGGAGAGGGAACTGCCCATGGGAAGGGGACGGAAAAGTGTGAGCCATTTGGCCGAACGCGAAACAAATTGGAAAATCGTCCCTGCCAAAAAGACTTTCCGGAAGTTAAATTGGGGACCCTGCAATGTTACGTTCCCCAACTTGTTCGGGGGAGCTGTTTATGTTCGAACCCCATCTATAAGCAGCATGACCCACTACAGGGACTCCCGTATCAATTCTCGCGTCGTCATCGATATATATATATGTATATATATATATATATCCCAGCCCTGTGCAGTTCTCCTCAGCTCTGGCGAAGGTGTGCTCCAAGGGCTGGACCTGTCGGCTTTGACATTCTTCTCAATCGCACCCCTTTCGTACCGGGCATACAAGGAACCTCGCGCTACTTAGGATTCCCAAAATCGTCTCATTCCCATGGTGTACTGTCTGGACTCTGGACATCTACAAGATGGTGCCAGGCTTCTCCATCCGCGGAATCTGCTAGCCGCATGCCACTGACAGTAACCCCAAACTGGGTTGCTGTTCATACAGGGACTTATAGTAAGTTGCCATAATGGAGATATATATATATATAGTAATTGATATGGTTTCCCCAATATAGTAACTCAAATTAAGTTCCTGGACAGCAAGCCAGAAAGCATTGCGGAGGGCGAATTGGGTTTTCCTGTGTTAGTGGTGCGAGGTGAGCTTGCGAGGGCGATCAAGAAGCATGGTAAGCCGAGTCTCTGCTATAGTTTGGGTCCTGCCCCCACACATGAACAGTCTATACTATTAGGGATCAGATTAACGGCTCTGTATATTCAGATTATGAATATTATCCAGCTGTTAATGAGTGGGGGCGGTTCCCAAGCTATGGTCTAAACTCCTAGTAGCTCCCCTACTAACCCCTACAATACGTGCCCATAAAATCCTCTTGAGAACCCCCTTTGGAGTTTAGACTTTAGCTCATTTGATTCCCCATCGTCACTCAAAGCTCAGCACTGCCTATGGGGGTCGCTGTTTAGGAAAATTAAGGAGAACAAAACAAAACAAGCTACAGTATTATGCAATGGAAACCTGCAGTTTAGGGGAGTCTCCCAAAAATTGCAAGCCCTTAAGGACCCTAGGATATGTAGGGATTACAAGAGGATAGTGGGGTCTCTATTGGCGATTCTGAGGGCTTTTAAAAAAGCTCCCATACAGACATACTTTGGAAACTTAGCGTAGCTTCCGTAAGAGCATCCCACATTTCTGAAGGCTGCGCACCGCACGTCCGCTATTTTCAAAAAGGGACGTAATGCGGGGTGTTTCGGGCCTGCAGTTCATGGCAGAAGCTCATGGGGTAAGATCGAGGTTCCCCAGTAACCCCTTAATCATAAGGGTACCCTTTTTCCTGATCTTCTCTTCTAATAAGTAGACACCAAAATGAAGAGGGAAAAAGGGTACCACTGGGGTACCTATAGATGCTGGCAGGCCACCAATTCTGATTGTGGGATCCTCTACTCTTCCCCCCTTACTCCCGCTGTGCCAATTGGGGCATCAGTCATGGAGCGTTTCCAATGCTCTTGGCTTATCATTGGGTTTGTGGCCCTGCGCGTTTATTTGGATCAGTTCTGGGTGTTCAGTTCGTTTGAGGATTTTGGCCCAGTCTGGGGGTACAGCAGCAAGCTGCTTCATCCAATCATTCCCCTGCCCAGACCTGGAACTCATCCCGACTTAGGGGACGGGAGTTTAAGCTGAATGGCTCAGATCTGCTTGTGCTATACAGACTCGGCATAGTGTAGAAGCCAGACCAATAAAAGGTCTCTTTCAGGCACCCTTTGCCAGAATAGGCCAGCAAGGCAGGATCACAATATTGGAATTGATGTGGGCCCCTCTATATACTTACTCTTTGCAGCTCTGCTCTTGGATTTTGTGCGCCTAGAATGGCCGCGGCATGACTCTAAAAAACCATATGCTGCTCCTGCGCATCATTTTCTCACAAGCTGGTAAATCTTGAGGCAACAGGGATGAGAAGATGCATCACTAGCAGTAGGAACACTTTGAAAACCAATACGAACCCGAAACCTATCCCTCTGTTCCTGAAGCTATGGTCAAAGCATTTGCATGATACCCTCAACATTTTTGAAACCTACGCAAGCGTAAGCCACCGAGACCCATGATCTCCAAGCCTATATAGGGAAGTTTTCATAAATGGGGGGACCCCAACATACACCCAACAAATATGGTCCTTATTCCGGGGAACCCAAATTGGTTGAGTAGCCCCCTTCTGTTGGGAAACCCCCATATAAGCACCCGTGGGACCATGAGGGCCTGTAGTCATAGCCGGGCGTGCCAGCTCGAGATGGATGAAAAAGCGCAACAGAAAGCTCTTCCTTATCCAACATGTGGAACGGTTTCTCAAAATCAGGAGTCCGTTTTCGCGGGTACCTATTCCAAGGAGAGAGAGAGAGAGAGAGAGAGAGAGAGAGAGAGAAATATATATATAACACAAGGGGCTCAACTATTTTAATTGAAGCTCTCATGTCAAGGTGGGTGCTGGCAACCATGCGACTTACAAGTTTGGATGCGCATGGGTGCAACGCATCTCGGCTGTCTTGGGAACACCGGGATCATGTCGGAGACAAGGAAGGCACACCAGCCCGGCACGTGTCGCTATTCAAAGAATTGAACGCCAGAAACTATGAGGACTTGCCCCACCCTACGTCCTACTTGGAGGGTCAGAGGGCTTAGTAGTAAGTATATAGACTAATAACCCTATCACCCATATAGTAACCCTAGTTATCTCCCTTATCAACCTACTTACTAAGTCTCCCTGATCCCCCCAAGCAGCCCTAGCCTGTCCTACAGAAATCAAACAAACAGTTCTTCGAGGTACTGACGCGTGCCACAAAGCATGTTCTATCGGGACTTGCCATGTAGCGCTGTGCCGACCCCCACATGACGGAATGCTGATAAACCCATGACGCTGCTGCAACAGTGACATGCTTCGTGAGCATTTGTGACATGTTTCCCCTGTAATTCCTGACTCGCGCTGCTCATCTTCCTAACTTGTGCAAGCTGTTTGCTGACACGTGCATGCTTATCTGACGTTTGGTCATGGTTCCTGAGGCTCTCTGAACCCTAGTAGAGGAGGGACTGCAATAGCATAAGGGATGCCCCGATCATATTTCAGGAAAATCTGAACTTGGCGCGGCCGCTTTGAGCAAAACTCTAGAAGGGAACCCAGCAGGTATACCTAAAAGCCTTCAATTTTGAGACACCCTACAATCAACCTGGGCCCTAAACCCTACTCAGGGAGTTTTCCTTTGTACCCTTGGGGTTTGTACCCTTGGGTTTGGGTCCCTAAACCATGGAATATGGCCCTGAAAAAGGGTATTAGGGACCCAAAACCTAAGGTCACGAACTTAAAGTCTTTGACCTATACCTTAGCCCACGTTCATCCATAAAGTTCCATACCGCCGAGCAGCCTCCAAAAGCAGCAGACGAGCTTTTTCCTATGGGAAGGTGACCCTAAGCAACCAAACCTTGGGTATTGCCCCCACTCGGTAACAGTTGGATAATAATTTGAACATATCTATAGCTATAGCCCTTAAAATTATTCTTTTATAGACATAAACCCTAAACCCTACACCTTAACCGCAAAACCCTCTACAGAAGGCTCAGGTTTGAAATTGAAGGGTTGAGGGGGGGTCTTCAAGGCTTTATGGTTTACAGTTTGGGATTTAGGGTCTTCAGGCCTTTATGGTTTAAGGTTTAGGGTTTACGGGCTTTAGGTCTTGATGGTAGCTGAGGGTGTGGGTTTCTGGCCGGTCAAAATGGCAGCATGGTTGGGTGCCCCGGCTAAACCTAAGCCGTAAACCGCTTTCTGGAAGTTGCTCATGTTTGAAAGCTGCAGTTTTCCAAGACTGTCCTGGTACCCTTGATTGGGGTTATAGGGCCCCTGAAAAGGGATACTCAGGCCCTAGTAGAGGGTAGTTGGACGTTCTCGCAACACGGTCCAGACGATTCTTCCGAAGTGAATTCTCATCAGGGATATTGCCCGTTTCAGATCCTGTCTCTGCACGATTTAACGGAATCCAATAGGAGGTCGAAAACTCCGTTTAGGAGTACCACAGCACTAAAAACCGTAACCCTAAAGCCCCGAAGACCATAAATCGTGAACACGCAATCACACACCGTCATGTGCCAAAATAGGGGGCTCACACACATCCACCCAAATGCGCAAAAACTGGAACCTCTTATACACTCCTGAATGCCAGGGAGACAGCACAAGTGCCTGATGTATGCCCATATACCCACAGGAATAGCCTGCAACCCCAAAATAATGGGTAAAAGAGCCATTGTTTTGGGACCTTTGGATGTCTGAGTCCCCATCCTAAACCCTGAACCCTAAATCCTAAACCCTTTTTTGCATCTGGGCTCTGCTCGTTTGCCGGAACCCCAAAAACCATGATTCCGGATGCAGGGCCAAGTTTCCAGACTTTGCCGATGCATAGCATCACAGCTGGGCGGGCAAAGGCGCCCGGCTTGGAAGGGGCCGATGCCTCGCTTCTTTCCCACGTAAAAGGGGTGTCTTTTAAGTGAGTTTTTGGGTGGGTTCTATAAGGGTATGCAAGGATACCTATAAGGATAATGGGGACATCTAAAGCGTTAAAGTAGGTACCAACAAGGTAATCTGAGGGTAGAGCAGAGGCAGAACTTTTGGAGATACCCAAATGCTTCATGCTGCTGCGTTTGCCTTTACAAGCCTCCTGTTTTACCTGGAATGAAAACATTCACAACCTACAGTCCCCCTTAAGTAGATAGAACATGGGGTATATGGGGATCTTTTTATAATATATCCAAAGCCATATTCTATCTACTTAAGGGAAATTATAAACCTGAGGGATTGCCTAGACATGCATGCTTGCAAGATTCCTTCCCATTTCACAGACACTACACCCAAATGCGCCCTAATAGCCCGACCCTGTAGCTTCAATGATAAATTCTCGAATCACAATCCACTGGGGCCCACGCCACCAACAGAGGCATACACAAGTAGCGGATCGCACTCCTGTTGTGGGGTGTGGCGATCATGAGTTTAGGGCTCCGCGGCTTCAACACACCCACCGCCCAAACAACGAAGACATGCATATGCACATATATATATACACATTTAAACCATGCGACTGTGGATCTTAGGGGGGGACCATATATATATATACACATATATAAACACATGCATTCACATACACACCTAATATATGCTTGGAGTCTGCAAGGATCTCGGGCTGTAATTCGTCCGAAGTACAACTCGGCCCAGTCGTGCGAGCCTGTTTGCTGTCCCGAGTCAGGCTTCATCAGCAGCCAATGCAAAAGGTATAGTCCCCCCTTGAGTAGATTTTTCCTGGGATATCGGATTTAGGTTCTACTCCCCTTAAGTAGATAGAATATGGGGTATATGGGGACTTAAGGGGGCTATATTTTTTTTGCAACTTGTGGATCGGTGCCTGTACCCTTAACCTAAACCCAAAACCGTCAAGGGAAGGCCCTCCTTGAAGCATATGGCCCCGCTCCTTGCTCAAGGACCCTGGCCATTAAGATAAGAAAGCACGCGCACAGGCAACTATCAGTTTGAGGAATCCTCAAATATGACCGTTGCGGGACTGCTCCTTAGAGAGCTCTGCCACACTTTCGAATTCCCTGACCACACCGTCGCTCTTGGCGACGTACATGAGGTAGTCATCCTCAACTACTGCCAAGTCAAGGCGTCTCAGACTGACGGCTCTTTCATTGGTTATGACTGTTTGGAAGAAGTTTGTAATTCCATGAACAAGAATAAGAATGAAGTTCCACATACTATATATATATATGCATATACATGCTTGTAGTGTCAGACGATTACTCGTAATTATTAGCATGTTATTCTATAGTAAGAGCGGCGGGAGGTTTGTCAAGAATACTGTCCCCTGGCCACTCCGCACAACAGGGCTCTGAGCGAAACCAGAAACAGGGAACGGCATAGAACGTGGAAAGCTCTGTGCTACATGCCATCGGGGTCGTTAGTAGGACATGAAGGAAAGGACAGGAACATGGAAACGACGGCTTGCTGTAGGGTTTTTGGCTTAAAGAAGAAAAAGAACATGGAAACTACAATACCACTGGAGATGGTAGATTGCAGAGGCTCCTATACAGATCCATTCCTCCATGCCCACTCCCAGGCCGGCAAGCCTCTTAGGTCAAATGCAGAGAAAAATGGCCTGCCAACCTACTAGGGGCCTCAGGATGGACCCTTAACTTGTATCATGGGGGTAATATGGGGTAAACAAGCATTACATATGGGATATAAGGTAATTCAAGGGTTTCAGACTTGTACTTCTCGGGGGTTGTACCCGAGGGTTCGGTGATCCTTTTAAGGGACCCTGGCCCCAGAAAACTATATAAGGGCTATATTAAGGCCATTTTTGGGGACGGCTTTTAGGGGTACGACCTTAGCGGTGCAACCCTAGAACCCTTGAGTAATGGGATCAAGGGTCCCTTCTACCCAGACCCCCTAAAGGATCCAAAAAATGGAACCCCTAATAATCCCCTAGTTTCCCCAATGTAGTACTGGGTTCATATTGGGGGGGGGGGTTCCTTTTTTTGGATCCTTTAGGGGATCTGGGTTCTAGAAGTCCCTCCTAAGAACCCGCAACCCACATGGTGTTGAATGCGGTGTCATTTTGATCCCTCCTGCACGTTGTACCCCAATTCACTACCGACTGAATTTATAGCCACAATAACAGTCTTCAGGATTCCAGGTACATCTTGCCAGCTCGGGTATCCAGAACCCTGTTCATCAGTGAGGTTCTTGGACCCTTTCTTCCTCTGGGCAACCATGAGAAAATGCATGCTCTTGGTTAAAGGCAATTACGGGGCGAAATAGGACCTTGACAGGAACAAAGAAGTTCTACACTTGACCCCAACACTTGAGCCTAAGCCTTCTACTTTCGTCCCCCATTAAGTAGATAGAACATCGGATATATGGGGTTCTTGTTATAGTATATCCCAAAGCCATATTCTATCTACTTAAGGGAGACTATAAGCCTTATACTACTTACATCCTCAGCCTTCCCCTGAGGATTCTGCCCAGACTTCGCCGTCTACCACACGGAAGGGCCAGCATGCAGCCCGTGCTGCAGTAAAGGGCCAGCAAGCGCCACGCGAGCCTCCAGGGAACATACTCAAGGATTGATAATGCATATGGACATACGTAAATACTGGTGGAATTTATGTATGCGTGCATGTCTTGCATGTCCTGTTGCTTATGCACCTTTGCGCTCTTCCTGAAAGTCATTCCTCTGCTTCCTGGAATCCAACTTTCAGTCAACGCCGGTTGCAAAAAGGCTCTTAAGCGGCAGGGGGTTCCCAAAAGCTCAACCCCTGAAGTAAGGATTTTCCTGGAATCATATCAGGAACCCTTGTATAATTTATGGTACATTCCTGAACTAAAGCATTCCGAATTATGTAGGTGTGTGGGGCTCTCTGGATTCTCTTTCGTGCAGTCCCTGTCCGCCTGGGCCCGCGATTGAAGTAGGTCCTTGGTCAACAGACGTTTTTGGAATTAGGGCGACCTACTTGCCCACTCAATCACGTTTTTCAGAAGACTATCGTGATGCATCATTAAAGGTGTGCGAGTGGACTCCATAGCGTTGGGGCTTTTTTCCGAACCCACACCTTACTTTACCTCACAATTTCAGCCCTCTCTTGGACCTACTGTGCTCCTTGACCCTAAACCTTCGAATCTCGGACCCTGGCCTGTCAAAGGTGCTATAGAGTGCCTCCAGGCCGTTATGGCATGTACCGCCTGTCCAATGGCTTAGGGTTTAGGGCTTAGGGTTTAATTAGGGCTTAGGGTTTAGCGCTTAGGGATTAGGGTGGGCACCCCAGTTCAGGTTGCACAGGGCTAAATAGGAAACAGGTCCCTCTGAAGGGATAGGGGCTGCTTGCAAGAAAGGTTCTACATGTAGGGTTAAGGCGTTCATCTGCGGCTTCTTTTTGAATTTCTCAGCAAAGCTACAAGTACAAAATCCATTTAAAAGACCCCTTGGCTAACCCGCTGTCACCCCCCCAAATTCTGTACAGTACCCCCCAAATTCCGTACAGTATCCCGGAGTCCTCATTATGGGATTATATTGTGTATTGGGGATATATGGGGAATAATGAAAAAGAATATGGAAACTACTATAATAATGGAAACCCTAGGTACAGGTTCGTGGATAGTGACAACTCCACTGCAGTTGTAGCAGCAGGTTCCTCCCTACCAATTGCCAACCCTCGCGTTTTTCGTGAATCTACAATGACAGGAAGTGCGGCTTGTACATTGCAGGGCTCTACCGCCTATGGAAGAAGTCTCACTTATGTTATGCCTCAGTAGCCTTGTTTTGACCCATGCATGATGGCATAATGGTACTTGCAAGGTTCCCAACGCTGAAGCTCTAAACGCCTGCCTTCTGGATGCTTGCATGAATGAGCCGACTCGACTTTCTTGCAAGTTTACGCCTCAAAGCACCCGTCCGCCAAACCTCCCTAAACCCTAAACCCTAAACCCTCAACCCACAAACCCTAAACCCAAAGCCCTAGACCCATAAACCCTAAACCCAAAGCCCTAAACCCTAAGCCCTAAACCCAGCAAGTTGTCCAACCCCAAGCACATATCAAAATGCCTCAACTGTGGCCAAGCGAAGGCTGTAGAATTGCTCGGACAGCTCGCACCTGCTTTTGCTTTTCCAGTTGCTGACCTTCCTGGGCCAAAAAATGTGGTTGTTCTCAAAATTATGGGCCCCTTTGAATTATAAAGCATATGACAGCGCCTAATACTTAGGCGTACAAAAAGGGACCTTAATTTTGGTAACTGCCCATGTGTTTCTCCTAGAATAGGGCTGACGGAACGCAAGCATCGTAGAGTGTACGTACCTATCCTACCTGCTAAGTACAGTCCCCACAATAGCCCCCGTACAACCCTCACAAGTACCGAACCTTCCACCGTCTTTCTCAATCCCTGAACCCTCAACTCTACTAGGACCAATCCCAAAACGCCAAACAGCAACTACCCGGCTACGGAGCTTTTGTTTCAATCACCTCCTTCTACTACTACCCCCCACCCCAAGTCCCTAATATCAAATATTCCCAATTTCTTGTACTATACTAATGGGGAGTTTGACTATGAGCAAGGGCTGGTGACATTTAGTATCAGGGCTGCTGGATAAAGATCCTAAGCCCTAATCCCTAAACCCTAAACCCCATGGTTTCGGATTAGCACCTGGAGCTACCAGCAGGCCAAGAGCTCGAGAGTGGCTAGGATAGGTTTGGGGGCCGACAGAAAAAAATTTAAAGCCTTCCACGCAATCTCTAGGTTTAGGGTTTAAGGGTAATGAACACGAAAAATGAATCCTCCAAACCTACTCCAGATGGGAGTTTGTCAACACTACTTGATTGATTCGGTCGTTCAAACCTTCGTATAATCCCTAGGCCCTATATATATATATGTATGTATATCCCTTGCATCCTGCTGACCTCCCACGGCGCTAAGATCACAAGACCAGCCTACTTTCAACTGTAGTGTGAAAAATAACATGGTCCACGGCGGCTTCGCTTTGGGGATAACTTCTGTGGACTAAACCCCTTGATGCAAACGTGAACTCTGAACCCTACACAGAACGATGAGGGGTGTGCACCAGATTTGAGCTGATCGTAAATACAGTATTCGCGGCGCTAAACACACAGGCGATGTAAGAGTGCAGAACGCGGCAAATTACAATGATCAACGAAAAATAGCAGGGCAAGAGTGTGCAAGTGCTCACTCAACATGACTCAAAGATGCGGCACTCGGGCTCTTGCAAGAATAGCTGTAGGATCCGTTGTGGCCAGCATGGCTGGGTACTGGGCCGCTGCAGAGTGACGATGCCTACATACAGTACCACTAAATATTCCCTGTGTCCATTGAATTTTCAATTTCGTGTCCATATGACTCTCCGCAGTTGGGGTAAAGAGTGTCCTAACATATTTCGGGAAACCTGTAAATCCCTGGAGGCCATGCTAAATCCCTCTCCATGTTCTTTTCCACTTGAGTCGGTCTGGGGTTTAGGGCTTAGGGTAGATGCTAAATCCCTAGCCTATGTAATCCCAAAACTCTTTAAAGGTACCTGATTGCTTGGAAACCTGAAACCTGAGCCCTAAACCCCGAATCCACTGATAATTAATAAATCCTTTTTGCAAAGTGCGCAAGCCTGTCCACACTCTAAATCCTAAACCCTGAACTCCGAACCCTAACTCCTAAGCCCTAAATCCTAAACCATCAAGCATAGACCCTAAATCCTAAACCCAAACCCTTTTTGAACCCAGTCTATGCACCCTATACCCTGAACCCTCAGTCCTGAACCCCAAGACCTAAATCCTAAACCCAAAACCCTTTTTTGAACCCACTCTCTGCACCCTAAACCCTAAATTCTAAGGCTTGAATCCCACACACTAGATCCTAAACCCTAAGCCCTGAACTCCTAAACCCTAGACCCTGAACCCTAAACTCTATAAATCCTAAATAAATCCTAAACCCTAAACCCCAAACCCTAAACCCTAAATCCTAAACCCTAAACCCTAAATCCTCACCCCTAAACAGCCTCCCCAAGGATCCTGGGACCCGGATCTCCGCGTCCGTGAAGGCGCTACGGAGCACCGCTAGCCGTAGCAGAACCTTCGGACCCAGACCCCTGGGAGGATCTANNGATCTAGAAAGTAGAACCCCCATTAGGGTACCCTATACTACTATTGGGTAATTGCTAGGAACCCTTAAGGGGGATCTACTTTCTAGATCCTCCCAGGGGTCTGGGGAGATGGAGGTCACAGGCTTTAGGAGTTAGGGTTTAGGAATTAAAGGTTTAGGGGTCAAGGGTTTAGGAGTTAGGGTTGAGGGTTTAGGGAGTTTGGGTTTAGGAACTCGGGTTTAAGGACCAAGGGTTTAGGAGCTGAGGGTTTAGGAGCTTAGGGTTTAGGGTTCAGAGATGGAGGTCATGGGCTTTAGGTTGATTTTTCCGCACCTTGGGTTATGTAAGGGATAATGTAAGGGACTACCATATGGGGGTTATTTAGGGGGATACGAGGAGTTTAGGCAATGGCTCATATGAGCTTGGCTTTTCTCCTTGATAGGTTAGGTCATTCCCCATTGCGCAGAAACATTTACCACAAAATTGAAAGCCCCTTAACACAGCCTCTGCAAGGGTGGTTACCGGGAGGGGAAGTGTCCCAAGCAACCCAAGAATTCTAAGCCCTAGATACCTTTTTGGCGAGGGGACTCCAGAGAACGCCCTGACCCCTGCCTGCCCTTCACTTCAACAAGTCTAGCTGCAGCACCACATGTGGACACACAGGCACTCACGCAACAGACGCTAAACCCCAAACCCTTGTCCCCTAACCCTAAACCCTACACCCTTTTCCCCCTAAACCCCCCCCCTTAACCCTCACCCTAAACCCTTTTCCCCTAAACCCTAAACCCCCAAAATCTACAAATCGCTGTCATCCGTGAGAATGGAAGATCTGCCCAACATCCCCCCAAAATACTAATAAGGGTGGTTATAGGGGTTATTAATTAACCTACTTATGACACTCCAAGCACCCCCTTAAGGCATTCTCCCTAAATCTAAGCATCCTACATCCCATCCCTAGGTAGTGTACTAGCTTCAATTTACTTCTCGTTAACTGCATGAATAATCTATGGGTATATGTATGTATATGTATATATGTACGTACGCCCTTATAACCAAAGAAGCCCTAGAGCCTAAATCCTACGGGTTCTTGCTCAGCCTTCTCTCGGCAATCGATCGCGCGTAACACGCGCTGGACCTTAAGCAACCCCTCCACATGTTGGCGCCTATCGTGGAAATGATGGCTTTGGAGTTCTTGCTAGCAGTAGTAGGAGTGATACTACACCAAACAGCCTAGATGACAACAACTTTTCTTGTCAGTCACAACAAACGAGATGATCATCCTCATGATTGCAGTGCATATCGCTGTCCATTTGTGCAAGTATCTCGCGCTGACACTTAGCGCTTACTATGCCGTGCGAACCTAGCGTCTGCACACATGTCTCCGCGTAGTGTCCTTGCAGAACCATGTCCTGATGACAGGCACCCCTAGAAGAAGCCCATCCGCACCACAAAGTCCACCCACCCACCCATCCACCCACCCTTCCTTCCGATAGTAAGGTCCATGCTGGTGCCACGCCCTTCACAAGCGCCCGCACCTGCTTCAGACAGAAACTTGCAAGCTACTGCTGGACTCGCTCTGCACGTCACTTCTGCCAATGTCCTTATCATATGCAAGAATTAAATGACAAAACACAGCAAGAAGGAAGCCAGGTATGGCTCCTAAAATATCACAAAAGCCCTGGTTTCAAGCGAAGCTGGGAGGAAGGGAACGTCTTTGCCTGGCCAGCATGATGTCATAACTCAATGGCAGTAAAGAGAAGCGATCTCTTACCACTCCCTAAGGACACTCTCAAACTCATAGGGATCCCCGCAGAGGAAGCAAGCTTGTGACACCTGCTCTTGCATTCCTTCAAGGCTTCGGCCGGAAGGAAACAATGTCTCCTTCCTTCTCAATGTGCAGCGCTTCGCTCATTAGCTCTGAAATTCGCCGGCTTTGACCACCAAAGGCCATGAGCCAAGTTCCATATGGGGAACCAGTCTTCCATTTCCCGTGGTTTTCGACAAGAAGGTGATCCACAAGGGCTTTTCCAGCCTCGCCTAACACGACCAGACTTTGGCTTGCTGCAGCGACGGCCAGGTGCAGAAACGCCGTAACACGATCATCAGTCTCCTGGCCAATGGCTAAGGCAGCCTCCATGTTGATAAGCAAAGGCGCTTGCGCAATTTCCTCTAGAACCTGAAGCCGCTGTGACTGGCTCAGGAGCTGGGTGGCTGGCAGCAATGCCTCCACCGAACCTCCCAGCAATGCGGCAGTCAACAGTCGGTGTCGGAGGTCGCCAGTCTCGACCTCCTGTCCTTGCCCTTCCTCTGCGAGCAGATAAAACAATCGTGGCTCAGCTGATTCAGGGACCTCTAAGGGCTTGTGCAGGTCTACGCCAAGTTCTCCCTGAAGGATGCTTAGATCTGTTGCAGGCAGCTTTCGGTGCTCCTCCAAAAGCTCGGCCACTGTCTTGAAAGTTTGCCCAAGCTTCCCGAGCACATCCAGCTGCCAGTCATTGCAATCTGAGTAGCCGAGGGCAATCTCAGCTTTCAGCAGGGAATGTGCTGCCTTGGCATTCTTGTCGTCTATGAGTAGCGCATTGGCCGCCTGCTCCACAGCTGCATGCGGCTTCGCCAAGCGCGAGCAGCACAAAGAGGCATTTGAGAACAGCGTCGAATCGCCACAGGGGCAATGCCACTGCCCAAGCCTGTAGAAAGCCAGTGCTTGGCCGAAGTCCTGGGCTTGAAATAATGCTCGGGCTCTGCCTTTGCACAAGCGTGCTACCCTCAAACTGAGGAGGCAATCCTGCAGAGCCCGACTTGTGAGAAGAATGGCAGCAGAGAAGGCCACGCTTTTGTCATGTGGCACCACAAAATTGGGTGGTATAGGGTAAGCTTCAATTGCCGTGTGGACCTGAACCAGGGGAGGCTCCTCTGGCTCCTGCTGCTCCGGTTCAGGCATTTCAGGCACCTGCTTTTTGGCCAAGGCCTCGATGCATGCCCAGTTGCTGCAGATCTTCCTGACGACCAAAACCCCAGCCTCCGTGAGGTTCACTGATGCAAAGAAAGCTTTTTGTTCCTCTGGCAGCTCGCGATATAGCCCGGCGATCTGAGCCCGTCCCTCCACTTCAGCTTGCGAAATGAGACACATACTCATGAACTCCTGCACCAGGTGAAGTAGCTTCGACCTGGGCAGTGGCAGCTGCAGGAAGCGCTGAAGGATGTCTGCCTTTGGCACACGCAAGGCTCCTTGTTTGGAGATCTCCTCGAGGGCTTTCTTGTTAGGCTTCTGCTGCGACACGGCCCAGCGCCAGAGTCCGACAACGGGTGCCTGTTGTACTGCCTCCGCAATCCCCGTGACGTCTAGCAACCGACATCCACGCGCAGAGGGCCAATGCTCGGGATGCAGGAGGGCAGGAGGAGGGCGAGCATCCTCACGTGGGAAGCCGGCAAACTCTTGCTGCAGCAGTGCCGTATCAACATCCTCGCGCAAACCCCGGCCACCGGCGCGACTGGCAGCCACACTCTGCCAGTCAAGGGCAAACCAGAGCTTGGGAAGCGCGGCATGGGGAATGCACATGGTTTTGAATCAGTCTCAGGCGTATCAGTGAATGGTCATAGTGGATCTCAAACGCTAGCACATGAAGCTTTGCAAGGAGCACCTCGGACTTACCACAATGCTTGATGGATTAAGCTTGTCCTTTGCAATAGAAGTGGCAAATTGCGTGTTGATACCCTCAGGTAGCATAACTTGAGAAACACATGGCAACATCTTGCGAAAACAATACTGCCCAGGTTGCCGTATGATTCTTTCAACACGGCGGTCAGCACAGGAGCGACCACTATCCTGCCTGACTACCAAGACCCTCCTAGCACATGCCCCTGATTGGGGTTAATAGAGCCCCGAACAGTGGGCACCTAGGCCCTGACAGAGGAAAGTTGGAGGGTCAAGGTGCTAAGAAAAATCCAAGGGCCCCGAAGCAAAACACCTTTGTCCTGCATTTCGACAACGCCCACAGCCCTATGTGCGCTGTTGCGAAAGCTTCAGCAACTGGCCGATGCCTCCTGCCTTGCGAGCATATAGCCTAAGGGTCCAAGTGTCCGAACAGAGCATAAGCTTGGCCCAAAATGTTCACATCGCCATATTTTGGGGCCCTTCGCATACAAGATTTTGCTACTTGGACCCTTGCAGATATTGCATGAACACGCTGTGGCACGCAGAAAATGTGCATCAACGGCTCGCTCCCTACTATCCAATACTCCCGATATCATACCATCATATATTGTAATCCAGAATTTTCATTTTTGAGGCTGTCCAGGGGGGGGAGGGGGTGTATTCTTGTAGGCGATTACATTGACCGACTCTCAGGTGTGGAGCCAAGGTACATCGACAGGTCAAACCGGAAGACCAATCCCTAAAATCCCTCATGGTTTAGATATCCCGCCCAAGAACAGACATACTGTGAGTTTGTGCGCCCTCAGCCAAAAATATTTCGATATATCCCAACCCCAGAAAACCAGAAAGCTTCACACCCGAAAACTCGAGTTCCCTGCCCCCTAAACCCTAAACCCTTGCCCCCTGCCTTGCCTCCTTAGATAAAATGTCCTGGCCATATCCACCAGCACCATAGCGCTTGAGATAGAGCTGCCTTGCCGGAAGGTCGTTTAGTCCCCCTTAAGTAGATAGAACATGGTGGGTGGTTATATTGGGATAATGGAAAAGAAAATGGAAACTACTATTTAGGGTTCAGGGTGAATACTGCCCTTAAGTAGATAGAATATAGGTTTTATAGGGTTTGTATAGGGATAATGGAAAAGAAAATGGAAACTACTACATTACAATGAGGTATGTATTGGGGGTATAATGCCCCCTTAGGTAGATAGAATATGGGATATATAGGGGTCCTATTATACTATACCCAAAGCCATGTTCTGTCTACTTGAGGGGGACTATGAGCCCTAAACTCTAAATAGTAGTTTCCGTTCTCTTTTCCATTATCCCTATATAACCCTAATTTTCTATCGAAAGGGGGACTATATCATGGCGTCTCGGCTTTGCAGGTCTTTACAGGGCTTAAGGTTTTGGCTTCCCCAACTCCTACCATCTGATCAGCAGTCATCCCTTTGATACGCGTACAAGTACAAATCTAAATAGACATGCTTAAGGGTTTAGGGCTTAGGGTTTAGGGCTATATGTTACACATTGCTCAAGCAGAAGACTTCCACAAACTGGAGTGGTTCCATGTTCGAATGATTTTCTACATAAGCTAGCAAGTTGGGGTGAGGTGGGGCTCAGGCCCTGAGCCCTAAGCAACCTTAACCCAAGCCCAGAGCCCGAATCCCTAAACCCTACACCTAAGCCCTAAGCCCTCAACCCTGAACTCTAAACCCCCAGCCCTAAACCCTGTAGTGCCCAGAAAGCCCCCAAAGGATGCTTCGGGGAGTGGCACATACTACAGGGGCCTAACTAATTACAGGGGTTATATAACGGTTAAATGGGGATTATAGGGGTATACTATTGAGGTTATATGAGGATAATGGAAAAGAAAATGGAAAATACTATAATACAGGGGGCCACAAATAATTACCAAATATGATGTTGAGGTCCTTTTGAGGTAACATATACTATATGTATACAAGGAATATGGAACCATAATTTTGGTAATTATTACTTAGGCCCCTATATGATTTAAACTGATCACAAAC
Source organism: Symbiodinium pilosum (assembly GCA_905231905.1). NCBI lineage: Eukaryota > Dinophyceae > Suessiales > Symbiodiniaceae > Symbiodinium > Symbiodinium pilosum. The sequence goes on along the minus strand of CAJNIZ010000374.1, from coordinate 2,253 downwards.
TGCTGTCCTCGTCAAACACCATACGGTTTCGGATTTAGGGTCCATGAGGTTTAGGGCTTACAGTCCGTGGGATTGAGGGTTTAGGGCCCATGGGATTTAGGGTTTAGGGCTCGATGGCCGAAGGGTTTAGGGTTTAGGGTTTATGGGGTTATGGGGTTTTGGGTTTAGGGACAGGAAGGGGCCACCAGCCATCATTTTAAGAAACAACTATGTGGATTGGGAGGTTTGGCTCACAGCCCCCCAATGTCTGCTTTCAGACTCGGGGGATGTAGGGGTTTAGGGTTTAGGGGCTCAAGGGTTGCACCGGAGTTAGAAGGGGTTACATGATTCATAGCCTAAACTCCGAGTATCCCCCTTAATATTGCCTATAATACTCCCCGATAGAACCCCCTGCATGGAGTTTAGACTCTAACTCATGTGAGCCATAGTCTAAACTCCTAGTATCCCCCTTAATAACCCCTATAATACTCCCCCATATACTCCCCTATATAACCCCCTTTAAGGAGTTTCGACTATAGTTCATGTAGGGCTACAGAGGGAACATATAGGCTAACGGAGGGGCCAAAGCTGGCTGATGGATAACACCACACCAATGGAGAATCAAATGGAAAAGAAAAGAGAACATGAAATGGAGACTGAGAATCTACACTCCCCTTAAGTAGATGGAATATGGCTTTGTGTCTATCTTAAAAAAAATCCCCATATGAGCGGGCGGCTAAATTCAAAGGCTCCAAAGCGG
>CAJNIZ010000373.1:0-26214 GCA_905231905.1 Symbiodinium pilosum | reverse complement strand
TATTATAATAGGGTACATATTGGGGGGTTTCTATGAAGGGCTACAGTTTCGGGACTGGAGGGTTTAGATGTTTGGGTTAGGGCTTAGTGCTTAGAGTTCCGAGCTCAGGGAATGTGCAACCTGTTTCCAACAAATTATGCAATTTTCTTGCAGAACTTTGCACATTGAACGCCCTCTGATACATGCAGAAGCTTCTTGCAAGCCCCTGGGAAATTCGGAAATACTTCGAGCAGGCTCAGGTCCTTGTACCTGAACAAGATAACAAGATAACATGCAGCACCGTATGCCTTTACAAGGTGCAGGCCCCCCCCCCCCCGCCCTAACTCTAAATCTCAGACCCCAAACGTCAAGCCTTAAATGCGATACCAAATCTCGAATGTCATGCCTCGAAAGCTCAAACCAGCCAAATCGCCCCAACCTGCCTGGTGACTAGCTGGCGTGGGCATCGTTCCAGTGTGCACCGGCGCCTGTTTTCACTGGGTGTTGGGTGCAAATGGCGATATCGGAAGTATGCATGCTTATAGGAGCTCACTCCAAACCCCGTAACCTTGCCCCATCAACTCACATACTGCCCTCCCCTCCAGTACTGCGAGGTTCACTCCCTTGTGCTTAGTAAAGAATGGGGGAATGGATCCCTATAGTAGTCCCTATATAATTCCCAATAATTCTCCCCAAAATAAACCATTCGCCCATTCCCGTGCTCCATGCAGGCACCCCCCCAAGCTTGCTACAAAAACTTAGACCCAAACTTCCGAAAGCTGCACAAACTGCACAAACGCTACATAAGCCCCATGTACCCCTTATACAGCCCGCACACATCCCTGTACATATCCCCTATATATCTCCCCGCAGCCCCCAAAAGCGCTTTTGACCCTAGAACTTACCTTTGGTTAGCTAGGAATCCTCAAAGTAGTCTCCATAGAACCCATCCTAGTAATTCCCAGTCTCTTCCCAATAGTAGTTTCCATTCTCTTTTCCATCCCTTCTGTCCCCGCGAACCAAAGTAAGAGAAACCCCTTGCCTCCGTGCTGAGCGCCACCCGCAGGTCAAAGCGAGGACCCGACGTTGGAATTGAACGGCCGGCGTAGAGGTCCAGGACTGAAGGGAATTTTTTGAGGAGTTTTGGCCTTTTCGAGGTTCGTTAAGGCTTGAGGTTCAGAACTGTTGAGCTTGGATTTTTTGAGATTTGCATTGCGACGTTTAATCTACTTCACCTTTACTAGAGGTCCTTCTTGCCTAATGCGGGACCGTTGGCGTGGCGCTTTAGCGGGCCCTGGGTCTCTGTAATCCGTTCACAGTGAAATCGTGACCTTACCGCAGCCTCTTGACACAGGCTCATATCCGAGGTCGATGTATTCCAGAAATCCATTGAAGGACTACACCCCCAGTTTACACATTACATAACCACCCCTTTGGGGACTTGAGACTATAGTTCATATCAGCCGTAACCCTTTTTAAAGGATTTCTTCAGGCCCAAAAGGGTATGTAGATGGGGTATAGGCCATGTACAGGCCCCATGCTCGGCTGCTATTACTATTACTATTAATGTAATGTCAAACAAGCATAAACCGTCCCAGCAGTCCTGCTCGCTTGTTTTTCATCACCGCGACTGGAGCACCCCATCGCGCATTGCCGGCTTTGTCAGTGACTCTCGTGTGGGTCACGCGGAACTGGCCTCGCCACCAATCACCAGAACTGCCGCAGACCCTCAGACAATTGCTTTCCTACCATGGAAGACTCCCAAAAATTAACATCCGAAAAAATCTGGGCTCAGATCACTTGAAAAGACCCTTAGCATGCCCTTTGAATAAGTGTGGGTTTGCCTTGGTCTTCTGAAGCCTCACGGAGAGTCCACCCCTGCAGAAGTTGGGAAACTACTTGCTGCAATCGGAGAATATGTATTCGCACGGTTGGGAAACAAGATCTTCATCGAGATTAGACTTCCGGAACCCATGGAATCTCATAATGGAAGCCGCATCATGTAGAAGCCCGTAAGACTCACATACAACCCTGAATATCTGTTCGACAGCCAGGACGCGCGAAGGCTGATTGGGGGCCGGTGGGGCATCATACCTTGCAGCCGAACACAACCACTGTGCTCTTTCCATCTTCCTTTCCATTATTCCTAATATATACCTTTCTATATTAAAGTAATTGCCATTTTCTTTTCCATTATATCCAATATATACCCTTCTATAATATAGTAGTTCCCATTTTCTTTTCCATTATTCCCGTTTCTCAGAGTAGGAGTCCTGAAGTGGAATCATAGCTAGGCCTACACGAGAGCCAGCAGAGTCTGCACATCAACCTACGCGAAGAAAGCTTTTTGGTCTACTTCGAGTAGAATGCATTCGTGCTGCGAAAGTACTTCTGCAGCTGTTCACATTGACATGCTTAGTAACTGTTGGGTTACTAGGAACTTCTGCTTTAGCAACGCCTCTGAATATGTTTGAGTCACTGATGGCAGCTTGAAAAGTTGGGTGAACCTCCGAGTTCAGATATCGAATTTCTCACATTGTGACCTCCGGGCTCACGAAGGTAGCATGGAGGTCATAGCAAGCAGTCTGCAGGCTTTTGCTTTGAGGAGAAAAACCTTACAATCGATGAGCCTCATGTGGCTTTCCAGAGCAGCGGCTGCAATTTGTTCACTGTTGCTGGTAGAGAAAAAGCCATTAACACACAACCATCAAGAAGTTTGCTATGTTCTCAAGGGTTGCGGCCTTACCTGGCCACCGAAAATCCTGAAGACTAGAATGTTCCCCTCTTGGGGATTTTGTGGCATTTTTAGAACTTCCAATGGTTTAGGGTTTAGCTCCCAACCGTGGTTTGGATCATGGCTGAGGTCATATCGAAAATATACTGAGTAGAACGAATCTAGGAATCGCTCCTAGTCGTGACCGCGTGAACCTCGAAACTGAGACCCCGAACTCCGAACACTAGCTTGACTGCTTGGCATTGCTGGGCAAAGGCAGACCAATTGGCATCTGCGGCTACCTTCTGTGATAGTGGACTATAAGTCGGCTCTCAGTGCTTTGTTAAGCAGGTAACTCTTTTCCCAGGCCATCCAGAGGCAGGATAAGGAGGGTAAGCACCCTTACGAAGTTCTTTGGATTCTTTGGAGCATTCCTAATTTGACACGTCGCCGAAATCTTGCAGGTCTGCAGCACTGAACCTTACCTTCCTGGACAAGCTCACAAGATACCCATGCTTTGCGCGCAACCCTGTGGTCTAGACATTTTGGTTTACTGGGTTCAGCTGTAGGGTCTTCTTGGATGGGCGATGAAGTAAATACGTGGGGTTGGAGGCAGGAGACAAACTTATAGTCCCCCTTAAGTAGATATAATATGGGGTATATGGGGATCTTGTTATAATATACCCAAAGCCATATTCTATCTACTTCAGGGGGACTATATCATCCAACACCACCAGCACCGCAGAGGCGCAGCACGTCAAGCAACTCTTGGTCCTCAACTGTACCTGAAGAATGGGTCACAGGCTAGTTGAGGTGCTGAGCTTATCTTAACGCTGTAGAGATTGTTTAGCAGCGTAGCTGTGTTATGAGCCAGAATTTTGCTCACAACACGTATGTAAGGTAGATTCCAAAGATTAAAAGATGCAAACTGTGCACCAAAACAAGGATTCCGTTCGTACCGGCCTCCAGAATGTGTTAAAACTCCCGTATTGAGGTCACTCCAAATAGCAGTTAGCAGGGTTTGGGATGTAGGAATTCTGCCACTACAAAGTAGTAGTAAGGCTCTATGACTCCTTCGGATTTATGCCTTTGAGCACGTGCTGAGTCGCATCAGTTCTGGCAGGACACAGGCTCCGAGCAAAATGTACAGCTACCCTACAGGATACTAAGCTGCACCACGGTTAAGATCAGCAGGAAACTTGCGTGCTCACAGGACTCAACTACTCAGGGGCTCAACTTTGACTACAGAAGTATCACTTGAAAAGGGCATGCCTGAATTGTGGGACGCTGACAGATTTTGCACTAAACAGCTGAAGGTGTGGGCTTCAGGTCCTGATTTGGGGGTCCCTTTCTTGGTGTACCCATGTAAGGAGTCTGCATTGGGGTTCGCCTATTTATGGAACCAACCATTTTGCAGGCTCTGCTCATTCTAAAGCCCTACACGCGACATCCTGAGAAATGATAAGCCTTAGGAGGAACCCCCCACCCTGTAATAGTGGTATAATAGGAATATAAGAGAACCCTGATATAATCCCCATTATCCCCCATAGTCACTATTACTGGGTGGGGGGTCCACCTAAGATAAGCCCTACATTGAACACGCGGAAGTTGAAGTGCGTGGAGGTTCTTCCGTGCCAGGAGACCACGACGTAGCAATCCCCAACTCCAATGCCCCAAATCCGTAGCCCATCCCTCGAGCTCATGTCCCGCGGTTTAGGGTTTAGGGTTTTTGCCTTCGACCTCGTATTCGCATAAGAAGTTGCTTGAGAAAGCTGTTGTCAAGGGTTTGAAACGGCTCAGAACTATGAACTTTACAAAGGGCAGCATCCCTGTACCCTGAAATTCGATGTTGTCCTAAAATCTTAGACAATCCTAAACTCAAGGACCTTTAAAGTCAAGCCCAAAGTCCCCTGAGGCCCTAACACTCCAGTTGCAGCAGTTCCAGCCTCTTCAAGAAGCTTCAAGAAAAGTGTCCAAGAAGCTTCAGGTATGGTGTCATCTAGGAACCCAAACAGTGTAGAATCCTGTGGAACGAAATCGAACATGAAATGGTAACTGGAGTTGAGATGTCATCTTCGGGGTTGTTGAAATAATACTGGCTTTGGGATCATTTGGGAAAAGCTTGGCAATTCTTGAGGTTCTTTGGATTCCGGGGTGAGGGTTGGCGGTTTAGAGAACCTGGGACCTAAATGAAATGTGAAAAAGTTTGCGAGGAGTGTTTCAGGCACAGCACACCGTCGTCAATGCTTGGAATTTGGGTGTTGAGGTTCGGGACGCAGGGATAAGGTATTTACCAAAAAACACATAATCCGTTTTATCAGGGACCCCCAAATTGGTACTCCCAATTTAGGGGAACCCCATACGAGGTCTCGGGTTACAGTCCAAAGCTCCAAGTTTCAGATTTGAGGTTTCATGGTTTTGTCTGAATGCGTACGAGCACTGCCCGCCAGAAAACAACAATGACAAGAAGCAACCAAATGTCCGGGTTCAAATCCCAGACCTCAGCTCTCAACCCCAAACTCATTACCTGAAAGCTATATCCCCCAGGCCTGAAAATCCAATGTCCCCAACCCTGCCAAGTCCCTCAAACCTCAACTCATGGCAGCTCCGCCAAACATTTTGCCTACTTCTCTCCTGGGATTTTTCAAAATCCCCAAAACCACCCCACCGATACATGGAATAGGGTTTAGGGTTTGGGGGCTAGGGGATCCTTCTGAAGGACTGTCATGGGATAGACTATATAAACCCTACTATAGTATAGTAGTTTCCATTTCGTTTTCCACTAACCCTATATAACCCTATATAACCTTATATAACCCTATATAACCCTATATAACCTTATATAACCTTATAGTACCTACTTGGAACAAGTTTCATCATGTTCGCTCTCTGACGGCCAAGATCGAACCCTGAGTTGAACCGTTGACTTTTAAACAACCAATGGTGTAGCCTATTAGGTTTAGGGTTTAAGGTATTAGGGTTTACCTGGACCCCAAGAGTATGTAAAATAATAGCCTTTATGGCTGTTTTCAGGGGTTTAGGGCTATTGTTTTGCCTACCTCTGGGGGGGCCCAGGTATGGGTTATGCGTTAGGGTTTAAGGTTATGAGTCTACCACCCCCTAAGCCCTAAACCCAAAGCCGTGTTGCATTTGAGTCTTGCAAGGGTGATCTGTTTCTGTCATGGTGAACACCCTGTAGCACTCTGCAGGCTCGTCTCAGCCCTGAAAGCCCCTGCTAGAATTCAATGCAGGTGCACCCAAAGCCCAAATTGCACATCGTCAAGCTGGAAACCCTATAACCCCAATATAAAACCCTATAACCCCAACATATACCCCATAATCTCTATATAAGCCCTACATAAGGGTCCATGGTACCCCAAATGGACCTCAAAATGATATTGGCCGAAAATCCTACGCTGCAAAATCACTCCAGGACCCCAACCAACTGATTTTGAAACCCCAGCTGCTTATGCATGAGTTCGACGAAGATCTCTGGAGGAAGCCCCGGGTGAAAGCGATAGGAGAAGTTCTCCTCAGCAATTTATGGAGCTTCCAGGGCCAAAGGAACGGGAGGGCAATACATTGATCCTAAACCCCACACCCTCTACGGGGACTCTACAGCGAATACTCAAAGGTTCAGGGCTTTTTACAACTTAGCTGTCGGCAACGCGTAAAGAACGAAGGCCCATGTACGGAATCTGCCAAACCACCCTACAGAATTGACCCTAGCGTGTTGTATAACGCAGGTTTGGGAAGCTAATGCATAAGGACGGACGCAAGGGAAAGGCTTTGGGCTTAAACGCATAGGGCCCTTTTTTGAAAAAAACGGAAAGTAGCACATTCATGGTTTTCACGGTGCCATGGCGATGGCCATGCCCCAAGTCTGGAAAGCCAGCATGATTTGGAGCATGCGGAATACCAAGGTCAACATGAAACATATGAGCTATAGGCCACACTCCTTGAAGGGGTTATATAGGAGATTTTTTCGGGGAGTATTGCAGAGTTTATGCAGCGGACTACGAGGAGTTTAGACTATAGCTTGTAATTCACATCCACGCCTTGGCGACCTCATTACTAAAGCCTGAAAGGAGGATGCGGTGATGAGTCCCAATTACTCTCCATGCAATGTCCCTTCGGGGCTGGACCAAAGGTACTGGGTCCTCTGTTCACTATTCACTTACCCCCTCCCCCCTATGCAGCACACGACGATTAAAGGCATGACTGCTTCCCAGAGACGGAGCTAGGCAACAGCAAAGCCTGCAGGCATAGCAAGGTCTAGTCGAGGGGCTTAGGGTCAGCTAGATTTGGCCACCAAGAAGCTCGGTGTAATCCATGATAACAACTACAGGAGACTGTGGGGTATAGCGGTAACAAATTTCGCGTTTTAGTAGCTGGTTGTTTGTACAACGATGCTGGCTATGTACAGAGACCCGGGCCAAGCCCTTCAACCCCTGCGACATATGAGCCATTTTCTAAACTCCTAGTATCCCCCTTAATAACCCCTATGGTAATCCCCTACACAATCCCCTATATAACCTTGCCTTTAAGGAGTTTAGACTATAGCTCATATGAGCTTAGGGTGACTTGAAATTTCCAGTTCGTTTCTGTAGGCATCTGGGAAAGCCTTGAACGTGATGAAACCTTGTGAGGAGTTTTTGTGTGGACGCTGAGAGCTTCCATTTCAGACACCTACAGCTAGCAGCTAGCTTCGCACCGGATGTAATGCACAGCTCAGGTTTGCAGCGTTGCAGGAAAAGATTCTGCATACCAAAAATACCCGTCTCCCTTCACAACTAAGGAAGGAGCCTGCCTGGCATCTAGTGGTAGGTGTTCAGTGGTAAGTGTTTACGTAAAAAGCTCTGCTCTTGAGATTGCCTTCGTTGACCTAAGGGCTTTCTGCCTTTTGTCATGCCAGGGGTCATATGGGGCTACGTGTCCTTCCACTAGGTGTGCTTGTGCTTAGGGCCAAGGCAAGAGGTTCATAGCCATCGCATGATCGTTGCTGTTCCCCCGAATCCTCATTCTCCAATCCGTCCTTAGACGTTGAACCCCTAAATGCTGTGCCGGACACCGGCTCAGTAGGGAATGGGGAATGGATCCCTATAGTAGTCCCTATATATTCCCCACTAATACTCCCCTTCATCCATTCCCCCAATTCCCTCCTAAGCACCAGGGAGTCTATAAGGCTTGGGTCTTATCCCCTACAGCTTACCCAGAGCACTGGGAAAATCTAAAAATTAGAATCCCTATATAGACCCATTATAACAAGTATATAATAGAATCCATACATAATTTCCCATTTGGTTCTGGGGGATCTAATTCTTAGACCTTAAGCCCTAAACCGTAAACCCTATAAGCCCCATAACCCCTATAAACCCCAAAAACCCCATGAACCCAAAACCCCTTTGGGGGTCTGGGTGGCTATTGCTGCACAACATGAAGCAACTCTTAAGGCTGCCTCCGTGGAACAGGGAAGGTTGGGACGCGCTGACCTCCAACCTTCAAGTAGATAACGGGCTTGTGATTGAAGGGGAGTTTAGGGTCTGGGGTTTTGGGGGGTTTAGGGGTTTTACAGTTTAGGGGCTTCAAGGTGGGTCTAAGTTTAGGGTTTGGAGCTGTGGGATTGAGGATCTGTGGTTTGTTTTGGGAAACATTTTGGGGGGTTTAGGGGTGCTTGGAAGACCCTGTCGCATTTTTTGAGCTGTAATGGTTGTATTCAGAGACCGGCTGGTACCTATCCCTGCAAACAGGATGCAGAGTATGGAGGCCGCGGTTCACGATTGGAAAGGCTTCTCAAAACTTCCGAAGTTGGAGCGAAGGAGCTTTGACTTCATGTAGGACTGACTCACTAGGAAATTAGGGAACCTCCAACAATAATCGTCCTCTGATCGTGACCCACATGGTCCTAGTAGTAAATACCCGTCGCATTGCATAGTGGCACTACGCTGGGAAAATGTAATATCAAGGGAGGAATCTAATCATCTGGCAATGCACGAAGTAATCCACAGGAGGGTTACCTAGAGATCCAAGTATAGGCTTGTGGCACAAGGTTCGCGAACTTGAGCGTAGCGGTGGAGAAAGAAGCCCGAAAGCATGACTTTCTTGCAGAAGGGAAAGCTGAAACTCCTGTTCTCACGTGAGGGAAATGTTCAGAGTGGAAATGCTGACGTGTGCTCCGCAATCTGGGTGTAAACGCCGCGAAGCCCGACAATCCTCCCTGAAGATTTTCTGGATATGGGCGCGCATTGCCCCAAGATCACAGCAATGATTCCCTACACTAGTGAGGCCGCACAGCATCGTATTTCAACACTCTAAATTCCAAACCCTAAACCCCTACACCCCTAAACGCTAAACCCGAATGGACCCTGAGTTTTAATTCGCTGAAGCCTGAAACCTTCAGGTTTCTGAGACACGCGCCTTGATGAAAGACACCTAAGCGGATCTCCAGTTCTAGCTCAACGCCGGCCTGGGACAGCTGCAAGGAATGGAATGCTAAGTGTCCTGGTGCGTACGAGGGAATGGGGGAATGGATTATGGGGATTATATAGGGGATCTCTTCCCCCATTCCCTACTAAGCAACAGGGAGAAGTGGTTTCCAGTTTGCTGCCCAACTTCCCGCAGATTTTGATTGCAGTACCTACTGGTCGAACATGACATGTTTCGTGTCAAAAAGCTCCTCTGCAGGACACGGTCATGTTAACAGGTTGCTCATTTTGATAGTTATCTCGGAGCCCGTTTCAACCTTCGTGGTTGTTGGGGTCTACATCTCTCTCTCTCTCTCTCTCTCTGTCTCTCTATGTATATATATATATTATATTTCAATATGTATATACAAATATATCTCTTTCTTTCTTGCATGTGGGCTATGGACTGCTCCGGAAGGAGCAGCCCTGGCTCCGGCCCAGCCCCTTGTTGGGCTTCGCTGTTCTTGCCCAGCCCTTGTTGGGCTTCTCAGTTAGAAAACTTCATACAAGTTGAGGCAAGTTCCGTACTGGGAGGGAGGAATCTATTATAGAAGGCTGTTGCTTGTGTGGAGTGTGGCTTTGTCCACTGTCGGAAATTGCCTACTCCCGTATTGGAAGCCAAGGGAAAAAGTTGGCTTCTGTTGTGAGCGAAACAGCAAGATTGCTAGTGGGTTAACTTCCATAGTAACCTACCTGTCTCTCTCTCTCTCTCACTTGTGCCACCTGAGTGCACATCCCCGTCATCTAGCTGCAAACTTTTGACGTGCCATGACAGCAATTAGGGTTATGGGCTTCCTTCTGGACTTCTGCCCAAGGCATAGCCTGCCCTGCGACTGCGCTCCTGAACCCTAAGCCTGGAACCGAGTGTTTTGAATTCTCAAGACGAATGCGTGCCACGACCTAGGCCCAAAACGGTAATCCTTGGACCCACTAAAGCCCTGAAGCCTTCGGCCGAAGGTGTCTTGCAAACATCGAAAGAATCCAATGTCCGAAGCTACCAGCCAAAATCACATTGGGTGTCCGAAGACCTTAGGCACCCTAGGAACATTGTGGGACTACTGCATAGGGGTTACGGGGTCCGTCTTGGGTATCATACAGGAACTAATATACATTGGAACCTCCATGAAAGGATAGCCCAGACGCGTTCATCATCTGGGCATGGTCCTTTCAGCTTCTCGCAGGCTCGGGCTTGGAGAATGAAGGCTTGTAGTTGCCAGCACTAGAATTTCTACAGCCTGCCAAGCTTCCGGCTGTACTTGCAGTAGGTGATTGATTTTGGATGTTGCACAAAAGTGCGTCATTTGCCAAAGGACACTTCCTCATGCCTGTATGTGCAGTCTGATCCATGAACTTGAGGGATCCAAGATCGCTGAAGATTACTTTCGCTTACTCATAGCTTCAAACACTCCTGAATCACTTGGGGGACTCTGAGATGTTTACAAAATGATACTACATGGGCATCATATCGGATAGTCTAGGACTCCATCGAGACTCCAAAGCTGAGTGTGGGGCAAGCAATACCGTCGCCCCGAGGCGCGAGGCTTCCAATGTCGTAAAGATGGAACCAGGGTTGTAGGGAAACCCCGCCATAACAGCGAACTGTAGCCACGCTGGTCTGTACCCTTGCAACCTGGTCTCCACTCGGGCCTTCCCGAATAATTAGATATAAGGCAAGGTTTAAACAGGACCTAGCAGTACACCTTAGCTGATAGTGCTTGTGACTGCACTTCCAGCTACGCCTGAACCTCCACCATGAGCTGTTTTTGACCACGGCTGTTGTTGGCAATTCGATTAACTTCTGTGGCTCACGTAAACACAGCTGCACAATTTCTGGGGAATGTTGGGCTGGATGGCTGACCTGCGCCTCTTTTCCGGCTTGCAAGGGGTAACGAATGAGCTGCTCAAAATGCTAAAGCCGGTGGCGGCCGCGCCAAATGATGTACGTTGGAGTACTATTAGGGAAATATAGGGGTTGTATTCGGATAATGGGAAACTACTATGTTATAATAGGGTATATATTGGGGTATAATATAGGATTATATTGGGACAATGGAAAAGAAAATGGAAACTACGATTTTGCTTTCTACATGCAATTCTACATGCGTTCCCTCCACCGCAATCAAAAAAAGGCAGCTTCCAGTATCCCTTCACCGCCCTAAACCCTAAACCCTAAAACCTCAAAACCCTAAACCCTAAACCCTAAAACCCTAAACCCTAAACCCTAAACCCCAAACCCTAAAACTTAAATCCTAAAACCCTAAACCCTAAACCCTGCCGCCTCAAAACCCTAAACCCTAAACCCTAAACCCTAAAACCCTAAACCCCAAACCCTAAAACTTAAACCTTAAAACCCTAAACCCCAAACCCTAAAACTTAAACCCTAAACCCTAAACCTAACACCCTAAACCCTACCGCCTCCAGTATCTTGCCCACTTGCCAAACCACAGGGTCCACAACGTGGGGCTTCCTTTGGCTGAGGATCTGAGGTAGAGAGTTTAGGCTTTAGGGGTTTAGGGTTATAGGGTTTTAGGGTTAAGGACTGAGGAAATTTGCTTAAACTTTGAACTTGCTGGTTCCAAGTAGGAATAAGGCATAGCAATCCCCATATACTCCCCTCATGCCCTACTAAGCCTGGTAAGTCTTAGGTTTAGGGCTTAGGCTGTAAGACTTCAGCTTTTGGAATTAGCCGTCAGGACATCAGGCTATGAGTCGCAGCATGAGGTGTGCAGCTTAGGGGAGATCCAGGGTTCAGGATTAGCTCAGAGTTTAGGATTTAGGGCTGAGGATTTAGGGCTTAGGGTTTAGGGTTTAGGATTTTGGGTTCGGGATTTAGGGTTTAGGATGTATAGGGTATAGGATTCAAGGCTTAGGGTTTAGGATTAACGGTTTCGGAGGTGAAAGGGCCCACATGCGCCCCATGGTTGTCATTCTTGCTCTCCCCCAAATAGTCACCCCATAGGTGCACTCACCAACATTCGGGAGGAACCTGCAATGTGTTTCCCATTAAAATCCCTGTATTATGCACGCTTACCAAAGTTCGCTAATGAAAGGTTTGCGACTGCAAAGCTTGATTGGAGTACTACTTGCGGGCTGACCCGAAAACAGAACGGAACCGGAAGATGCAGAAGCAAAAGCTATATGACATTCTTGGGTATTGAAGGAAAAATAGAAATAGAAATAGTACTAGTAATAGTAATAGCAATACAAATAGTAATGATAATAAAAATAGTAGTAACCCTAAACCCTGAACCCGTAATAATAACAATAGTAGGTGAGCTTTTTGGACGGCGAGCCTTTTGGACTACGTAGGTACCTCTGCAACAAAACCGAGATTGACCCCAGGAATCACGTTGCTGCCGTGTGTAGGTAAAGCCAGTAGCCACTAGTCATCCGCGAATCGCTATAAACCATAGAGCTGACCTTTACCAAGGGCTTCGACTTATCTGTTTTTTTGACCTTTTCATGCTTGATTTGAAGGCTAGTTGGAGTAAAGTTTCCCTAATAGTTTCCATTTTATGTTCCAATCGTCCCTATAAAACCTCAAAATACTATAGTAGTTTCCATAGGGGTTTGGGCCCCTTTCCACCCCACAGGATGCGCCTCGCACTGCCTCCACTAACTTCAGGTGAAGGTTCCTCTTTTTGGTGTATTATATTTCTGTATGACTGAGCGAAGGTTCTGAGGCCATCCACCCTAAACCCTAAACCCTATAAACCCCCGAACCCCAAACCCTATAAACCCCTAAAATCCGGGAATGACCAGGAGTTCTTACACAAGGCTCCGCTACAGCAAAGGCAGCCTAATCCCTTCACCCTCAACTTGACATGCTCCCAGGGATGCCAAAGTTTAGGGCTTAGGGGTTTCGGGTTTTGGGGTTTAGGGTTCAGGGATTGGGGTTTAGGGTTTAGGGTAAAACAAGCCGAATTAAAGGCGCAATGAACCCTAGAAAACCGCCCGAAATCCTGTGACTTCTTGACTCTACTTACAAGTAACCCCTCCACACTGACTCTGCCACGCATCTCATCGATGATGTTGCTGGGCCCCCCTTCAAGTGGAGCCAGCATGGCAAAGGCTGAGGATGGGACTCAGGAGTGCATAGTGGGGCTTGAAGGACTAGGTTTAGGGTTTAGGGTCTAGGGCTGTGAATTAATATAGAACCACCATTTTCTTTTCCATTTGATTCTCCATTATTTGGGGACAATACCAATATAAAACCCAGTTTCCATTTCATCTTCCACTTTTTTCCATGTGTTTCTCCATTATTTGGGGATCATACTCCTAAACCCCGAGGGTTATAAGATGTGGGAATTGGATTTCAGGGCTTCTTGGCTTTAGGGTGGAGTGTTTGAGATCGAGGGTGTAACGCTGGGGCCTCAATGTTAGGGTTAGTTTGGGCACACCTATTGGCGCTTGAGAAGCTAGGTTGAAATTGGGCAAGTCCAGACAGCCAAATGCCAGCGCCAAGTCCGGAATTCATCCACCCTAATCCCTAAGCCCTAAACCTTTAACCCTAAATCCTACACCGCAGAGCAGCTGACAATCCATGCAGTTGAAACGACTCCTGTTCATGTGAGCCATTGTCAATAGTCTAAACTCTTAGTATCCCCCTTTTAATTGATAATCAAATGGAAAAGAAAATGGAAAAGAAAATGGAAAAGAAAATGGAAAATGAAATGGAAACTGCTTTACATATAGGGTTATGTAGGGGATTATAGGGTTATAGTCCAAACTCCTAGTATCCCCCTTAGTAGCCCCTATAGTAGTCCCCTATATAATCCCCTATATAACCCTCTTAAGGAGTTTACAGACTATGGTTCATATGTATTAGCAAACCTTCAGTGTCCTTGAGTTTCATTTCAGATGCACCTGGCATTGATGCGACTCCACGTCATCACCCTATATTCCTAAACCTTAAAAAAAGTGGCGAGACAGGAAACCGGCGAAGCTTTCAGAGAAAACATGTGCCTGGGCGTCCTACCTTGTGCAGTGTGCTGCCTAAAAAAATCCAAGCCTCCCCCGAATAATCAACGCCCGAACATTCTAATCGTGATTAGTCGTTCATGACTTGTCGCAACATGTGCCATGATCCCTAAGGGTCCAAGTACCTAATAATCATATACTTACCCCAAACCCGTACTATAATTACTATTGCCCAAAACCCAAATATCTAATTGCTGGGTACTTGGACCCTTAGGGAATGGCAAGGTCAGGATTCACCATCTCCAAACCCAGCGTAAATCTGACCCCACAAGTTTTCAGGAGACCTTAGCTACGAAAGGAACTCCAGGGATACAACATCAATAGGTTGTTATAAAGACATCCTTAGTTCAATAATGAATTTGTAATGTTTGCTTAATTCAATAATTGATTTATAATGTTTACTTAGTTCAAGAAGTCTTCTATAATGTTTACTCATAATGGGATCTTCCTCCATGCTATATTCCAATCGTAGAAGCTCCTGCTTCAGCTTGCCTCCCAAACCGGCTGTGTGTAGGGGAAGCCCCCGAAGTCTTACTGAAAAGCACAAAGGAATCGAAATAGTACTACTTGTCAGAGTACCACACCTGCCTAATTGCTGCAGGACTGAGGACACAGCTTTTTGTGGTACAAGAAGAGAACATCGTTCAACATGACGGAAGGCCCCAGAAGTGTGCAACCGATGAACAAATCTTTGTTCTAAATTACCAGGAGACAGAACTCAACATGGGCCGTGCATACGTTGCATGCTGCCTTCCAAGGCCGATGATGCCAATCCAGTGACTGGTCCGCTCTGGTACGCTTCTCTTGAAGCTGCTGGAGATAATGAAAACCCAATGGAATTTACACCTATTAAGATATTTCAGAAAAATTCGCAACAGAAGACGGCGAAGACTCGTTAGCAGTGCCCTGCTTCATGACTGGCGGTTTCCAGACATCTGAAACCGTAAGCCCAGTTGCTCATCGTACCACATTGCACAAAGTCCCTCAAGTCAACTGGTCCCTTCAACCTGATGCTGGACAGAAGATACTGTTGTCCAGGGTTCAGTTGTTCCGGACTTGCTGGTTAATAGTACTACTGGTAATAAGAATAGTAATAAGCGCTTCAATGGCAGTAAAATTCATGATAGTAATGAACCACGAACTCTGTTTCTGAGCAAAGGCTTAGTCACTGGAAGCTGAACTTCCCAAATCCTGGATGCAGCCTTCATGGTCCAACAACCTCTTTTGCCGATAGCTGCGGCGCAAGACTTTTGCTAGCGAACGAATTACGCGTAAAGCCAGTAGCAGGATCACCAATGCGTGCGTCAACGGTTGGGGTTTGAGCGTTATGACACTAAGGGGTATTGGGCGTGCGGATTCTGAAAGAGTCTTACCAGGGATTGTTCTCAAATGTGTGGTCTAGTCTCAACTCAGAATAGCCTCTCCCGAACCATGAAACAGGGACGCGTCCAGAATGAACGCATTGGTATTACTATGAACTATTCTAGCATCATTACCATTATTCTACCTCTACACCCCAGGCTTCACTCCTGGACTTCAGGAAACTGAAAACTCGAAATTCTGAACTGGCTCGGCGCTCGCCATGAAACCTAGGCATCCGGATGTTCTGGTAGCCTCCTCGCATAGCTTGTCACAGACTGTTAGATTTTGGGCTTAAGGTCAGGATTTAGGATTTACCACTTGTAGGGGCCTCTCCAAGAATCATTGAAAAGTTGCGTAGCAGCTCTTCCATACCATTGTGGCTGCGAAGTATAACCGACGGTCCCTGGCCAACCTGTTGCCGGACCTGGACCATCGACAACTTGGGAAACCACGAGATAGACCTCCCCTCTTGACAATGAAAACCTTGTTGTCCAGCTTGCGGAATGTTTTCATAATCCCTTGAAGCCTAAATCGTAGCTGCTGGTAACACGTGAATATTCCAGGGCATCGTTGACCAGGAAACTGCTACAAACCTTGTCTCTTCTCCACTAGGGAATGAGGGAATAGGTTCATGGGGCCAGTACGAGGACGGAAGCTGATGCTCATTGTTGAAAGCAGCAGCAACAAGTTAGAACCAGATGTTGCCAACATGCGGAATATTCACTGTTTTCATGTTGTTAAGTTCAGATGATGACCAGTGAGAGAACACAAAGCAGGACATGAAGCCGTGCACGCCACGTTTCAACCCAAGTGTAAGGGCTCCATGCCAGGCTTCAAGGTTTAGTGTGAAGCATCTTCTGGCCACTGCAAGGAGGAGTCCTGAATTCAATAGCCTCCATACGTGAAGTCATCCAGAGCCCAAGCTTTCGAGCAGTGTGGCCAAAAACCCTAAACCCTGAACACTTACATCCATCACTCTAATTTAGCTAATGTGGCAAACGACAACGCCCTGAAGCATGTGTTTACTTCATGCTTTCGGAGGAGGCACCAGGTGTTCCGGCAAAAGCTGTGCGAATAGACTGGCTTTACAATTGCACGAGCGCATTGGCGCAGCCAACACCCGATCACCAGGGTCACCAGACATAAGCACGGCGGTCTTGCACTGGATATGAAATTGTAGTTTCCCAAAATGAGGTTAACCCAGTATAGACCCCATTATACTGTAGGCCTTATTATAGCGACCCCCAAAATGGTACCCTAAACTTTGGGAAATTCCCAAATTGTTGAGAGACTTGAGACGCAAGTGGTGCTTTGAGGCCTTCACAGAGTTATGCTTATGCCCAGCCCATATAGGACTTGAGCAATGCCGATGGAGATGGAGCAGTACAAGGGATTACTATGGTACCCCCCCAAAGGTACCCCCCCCAGATTTAGAACCCTATTAGGCCTTATTATTGCAATCCCTTACAGTAGCCCCAGCAATCTAGCATTTTTGCCTTTGGCAGCATGAGACTCAATTCGCTAGATGCGCAGAACCAAGCTTGTTTGGCAAGAGCAACACTGAACAGGCAAACTACATCGCAGAAAGCAACACACACACACACACACTCACAGCAATGCAGTAAAGAACTCTCCCCTACACATGCCTACCTGATGTATGGACCGCATCACTTCATGTTCAAGTTTCCGCCAATCCCACTGCCAGAATGCACCTTCTTAAGGCTTGTTTCGCCACAAGAACAACAAGCTATCCGAGGGTGCTCCACGAGCCCACAATCCCAAACACTAAAAGCCCGAAACATCTAAATCCCAGAGACCACAACCACATTGCCACAGCGTGAAATCCCAAGAATTGGTAGTCTGGAATCCTGACCCTCAACGATTCCGCTGGAATTCCACAAAACCTGGACTGCTTTCGTCATAAACGTTAAGCCCCGCGCATGTGAACTATTGAATTTCCATAGAACTTGTATTTCTACGTTCAGAACTTGAAAGCCCAGCTGATCTTGTGGAATTGCTGTATAGCTTCGGGTGCCCCCACCACACCCACTCTGTCTGTTATTATGATAAGCATATGAGCTAGAGTCTCAACTCCTAGTATCCGCCTTAGTAACCCTATCATGCTCCTCTGTATAATCCCCTCTAGCATCCCCCTATTTATCAGTTTAGACCCCTAAACCCTAAACCCTAAACCCTAAATCCTAAATCCTAAACCCTATGTATTCCCTACATAACCCACCCTTTGAGGGGTTTAGACTATAGCTCATACAAAGGGACCAACCCATAGCCCTGCAAACTCCCAGAAGCCCCAACAATTACTGGGTTTCTGTTCAGGAACGGAATCTAAGTTACCATAATGTATATAGGGTTTAGGGTTTAAGTTAGAATATTATGGGCCAAAGTTATGGGTTTCTAGTAGATCATAGGGTTTCGTAATTCTAGTAGTTGAAGTGAAATTCCTTAAAAGAAGCCCAACAAAGGTGTCAAAGCAGGTGTTGGACCATTGCCGGCAAGCTGTACAGCGCTCTTGGCCGCACGCAGGAGATGTATATGTAGATGCTATATATATAGAGGACCAAAGAAGGAACCGGAAAGGCTTCTGGCAAAAGAATTCCAAGGTTCAATTCGGTTCTGAAGGGTTAATCGAGGAAGAACGCTGGTAACTGCAAACGCAGAACTGAGGTAACAGACCTAAAATCATGTGTTCGGCGTCGCATGCAGGACGTAGTTTTGCGTGACCAAGGACGGCAAGGAAGGAGGGTTGCAAGAGTCTTCGACCAAAAGATCAAGGTGCATCATGTTTCTGGTCTTTTCTGGTGCAAGATCCTTCTCCCTCTTGCCCAACATCCCACTGTGTTGGGTTTCTCATACAGAATCAGAAAGAGACCAGCATAGCTTAAGGCTCTGGATCCTTGGGTCCGAAGACTGGGATATTTGTGGGCTTTTCGGATTCTAGGTTGTCAAGGTTTGGGACCTTAGTGCCAAGGATTTTGAAGTTGGAAGAGCAGGTTCAAAAGGACAACCCAGCATGGCCTCCAGCCCCTAATTGTTCATGCAAAATGCAGAATGTAGGGCATGTCACGCACAATACTTCATGAAGCTAATGCTCATAAAGTTCGGTACAAGATGCATAAACATTTACATCACCAATACAGACAGTACCTCTTACATCTGGAAATAAGAAGCATACCGGCCATGGAATTCAATGTGCTACTCGTAACCATCACCTAAAAGCATTTCGCTTTCCCAGGTCCCCTGGTCCTTTCCTGCCGGCAATACCCCGGCTTCTGTGCTGTGCCCGGAAGAGCTTCATCTGCCCCCGGAGCGCAAGAGGGTGTCTACCTGGGTTCGGGGTTGACGGTGTGGGGCGTGAGGAATAGGAGCTTTGGCTTACAGCAGGATGAAGGAGTCAAAGGCATGAAATGCTTGCGGAGTCAGAGCTTTCAGAGAACTCCATGGGTTTCTGCAATCCTTGATCGTCACCTCCTCTGGGCAGCAGTCAGTTCAGTCATCCAGAGCATGAAATGCTTAATCTCAATGCCCGCAAGCAGCAAAGATCCTACACACTCCGCCAAATCTCCTTTAGATCCTAAGCTCCAAGAACTACAACATCCCAGAGCCCAGCGGCTGCCACAGGGAGAAGGCGATCGGCAAGAGCAGTGTCATCGCCACTGCGGAACCTAGCTTGGTTTTTGCAGCGTACACGGGGTATATGTATTGAATATGGCTAGGGTTTTGGATGGCCCTCATCTACTTAGGCCTGCGGGTTGAAGGGTGTGGTCTGGCAGAGCTATGACTTTTCTGTGACAAGCTTGCGGGTGATAAGCTTGCTGATAGTTGGTAGGATGTTGAGGAACGGATTCCTGCAGTATCGCTTTCGAATGCCTAGCAATAATCTCTATAACGCTTTCCGTCATTCCCGACTAACCAAGCAGTCGGTAAGTGGCGGGGGGGGGGGCAAGCTCCAACCACTCTACGCACAGGACAAACGGATGCGGACTAACCTGCAAGCTCACATAGGGATCTTTCGAGAGGATACTAATCTCTGCAGGGCCCATCTTAGGCATCCATAGGGTAGTTTCCCAAAATAAGGGGACCCCACCCCAAAATTCTAGGGGAGCCCAAAATATGGCACCCCTAATGTTGGGAACCCCCCATATCTTGTTGAGGGCAACTCGATTTTGCACGTGTTGTGCAATCTGAACCAATCATCCGATGGAGGATCCCTAACTAGCGATAAGGTCATATCCGTCCAAACTGACTTAAGGCGATAGCGCTGAGGTCGTAGGGCTTATGGGGCTTATGCTGGGTTTCTGTAAGTTAAGTTACTAGAATAAGGAAGCCCGAGTATTTGCTTTGTACCCATACTATGGTAACTTAATCCAAGTTCCTTGACAGCAAGCCAGTATGGTTGACATTCCGGTTTCCCAGGTGGTGACAGGGCTGAGGATCTGGAGCAACTGTTGCAGATCGTCGAATCTAGGAGAGGGATTGTAAGCATGCAGCAAGAAAAGTTTCGCACCGCAGCACAGTTGTGTTTCTAATTCTGGGATCGTTGTGGTGCAATTTTGTTGCAAGATCGCACCTGATCCTCGGCTGCACGCTGGCTGGCTTATGGAGCTGCCAGTTGGTGACCCCTGATTCTTGCAGGGATGGTATAACAAGGACTAGTACCTGGGATCTTTTTCCCAATTTCCTACTAACCACTAGGAGGATTACACCTGAACTACTCCAACACCTACTGGGTTGCTGTTACGTAACTTAAATGGAACTTGCCATATTACAGTTATATACTACATGAGAGGGTTTCCTTATCCTGGCTCCTCTATCAGTATAGAAAAGAAGCCTAAACCTTACACCTTTAACCCTAAACCCTAAACCTTAAACCTCTAACCCTAAACCTTAAACCCTGAACCCACATCCCACCTTTTAAGCCCCATAAGAAGAAATTTCCCCAAATGGGGGGACCCCAATCTAGACCCCTAAAAACTATAGTCCTTGCTATGGGGACCCCAAAATGGTACCCCGAATTTCGGGAAACCCCTACCTATCCCGGGGCCCCTGGCCTCGAGGGCCGGCGTCGATGGAGGCGGGCCCGCCGTAGCCGTCGCAGTACTGGCAAGCGCTCCTGGGGTAAGTGGTGAAGGGTATTTCTGGGTTTAGGGTTTTGGGCTTTAGGGTTTACAGTTTAGGGTTTTAGGGTTTAATGTTTCAGGGCTTTGGTGTTTACAGTTTAGAGGTATAGGGTTTTAGGGATAGGGCCATTTAAGAGTATGGGCTTCCCCTTCAGGATTGTGGATAAGTAGAGGGTGTCCTTAGGAAGCTTAGGGAGACCTTGGGGCTTTGGGAGCTATAGTCTAAACTCCTTAAAAGGGGTTATATAGGGGATTATATAGGGGAATCGTATAGGGCTATAGCTCATGTAAATTTCTGTGGTTCGTCCTAAGGATTTTGTAGGGACAGTTCGTCTTTCTGGACTGCGTGCAAGGATTGAGGGTGCAGCAGATTGGCTGGTTTGTTGGAAGTTAACGCTTCGCACAGATTTTGAGGGTTCCTCAGACGGTTGGTCATGAACGCAGGCATTTGCCCTCAGCCATGTTCGGGCAAGCTGGTAGAAGTCAACGGCTGACGACCCTAGTTGAATGGTTAACCGACAACATTTTCAACCGTCTTCCATGCGGTTCTAGTTGTGAGTCTGACATCTTCATTGACAGTGCAGTGGTAGATATCTACACGCACCCACTCACTCATCCAAGCAAGCACCGGCTGGCCTCCGGAATGAACCTGATTACCTTGTATGATAAGTGATACCTTTGCGTAAGTCTGCTTGTCCCGTCTAGCAAAATCAGCTTCACAGGCCCGGAATGCACGCAGCGAAGTGCGGACGAGATAGAGGACCGGATGAGCTTTCAGGCCTCGTTGTGCAAGTGCAGACGCCGCAGCTCACCTTGGATGAGCGCTGGAAGTCTTCTCTGCCTAAACCCTAAACCCCTAAACCCCTAACCTTAAACCCCTAAACTCTAAACCCCTGAACCCTTAGCCCCTAAAGCCCTAAACCCTAAATCCATTTCTGGGACCCCCAATGATCGGAAGCTGTCATGGAACGTGTAGGAAGGGCACAAAGAAGGTGGCTGCTATTGATATCAGCCTTATTTGAACCTGGTTCTCTCGTTTATATCCCGCTGTCTTCACGAAAGTCCGGCAAACACGATTCCTGGACTAAATTTGTAGTATCTCCCTTACAATAGCCCCCCCCCCCAAAACCCCAAATAGTCCTCTTTAGGTCCCCCCCAACCTAAATTCAGTCCCTAGCTCACATGATAGATTATGAAGGTGGCACTGAAGCTGGACCTGCAAGGTTGGACCTTCAAGCTTTATAATGGGGTTCTATTGGGATAATGGAAAAGAAAATGGAAACCCTAGGTCCCTTTAAAGGGGATATATTGGGTTTAGGGTTTAGGGTTTAGGGATTATAGGGTATATGTTGGGGGTTATATTGGGATAGTGGAAAATCAAATGGAAACTACAGGGATTATAGGGATTATATAGGGGTTATGGGAATTGCTACAGTATATTGGGGTTCTATTGGGACAATGGAAAATAGAATGGAAACTACTATAATGGGGTTTTATAAGGATTATAGGGTATATATTGGGGTACTATTGGGATTGTGGAAAATGAAACGGGAACTACTATATAGTATATTAGGGTCATATAGGGATATATAATGGAAAAGAACACTAGCATCTTTCAGTCTTTCAACATACTTGACGACCTTAACGAACCTCTAAACGTCTAAACGCAGGCAACAAAGAACTTAGCACCCGACAACAGAAAAAAGGCTTTATTGGGGAATCTGATGTTAGAAGCTTTAAGAAAGAACTCTCGCAAAGACTACCCAGAGGACCTGACCTAAATCCTACAACGCCACCTCTCCCCGAAAAGCAGGACCACACAAACGCGATTTAGGGTTTAGGGTTTCTCAACTGGCCCTTAAAGCCCCCTGAACGGCTGAAACATATTGTAGCTGATCAAAATTCTGTTTTCCCAACTGACTGTAATGCAAAATTGTTCCACTTCATTTCTCCTTATAGGCCTACGAGACCCCTAAATAATATGGGGATATATAGGGGTTATATTGGGATAATGGAAAAGAAAATGGAAACTACTATAATAATGGGTTACATATTAGAATTGCTTACCTTAGGACCCTTAGATCAATCCCCATGTGAGCCCTGGACTAAATTTGTAGTATATCCCTTAATAGGTCCCCCCCAAAACCCTAGGTCCCCCCCAACCTAAATTGAGTCCGTAGCTCATGTAGAAATCAGTCAGGGCACCAGATTATCTGGGCACCAGCCGCTTCCTCTGTTGCTTTGGGTTTCTTGGGTGCTTTTTCAAAAAGAATCCCACCTCCTCATGCTCCTCATATATGAGCCATAGTACAGTCTGAACTCCTAGTATTCCCCAAGAAATGCCCTGTAATACACTCCCCAAAAAATCCCGCACATAACCACTTTTCAGCCTTTAAAGGCTTTGGACTATGGCTCCTATGGCGTTCCCAGAGTAGTCCAATTTTGGAACCCCCTGTTGCCTGCGTGGCATCCGGCCCATCTGGCGCTTCGTGATTTTGCTGAGCGAATGGTTGCCAGAGCGACTGCTGTAAAGGGAGATGTGGGGAACGTGCACAATCCACTCAGCAAGGACTATATCATCTGAATCTCTAGGCCGATAAATCCTAGACAGCACGGCCTGCATCCGAACCGTACACTACGCCCTTCCCCCAAACCCTCAACTTCTCAGCAAACGTGCAGCCGCGGTGCCAGAGCTCACAGCGCTGGCACCACTACCTGGCAGCGCATCAAACTTTCCGGATCTACTTACTCATGCTTTCGTGCAGCTATATGTCAAGGGTAACGTTCATGCGATCAACTGAACGTACGTGCCAGTCCGTCTTCAACTGATGGTTTCATGTCATTCAAAGCGGCGGATTCTGGTTGCTGTAATATCAATGTGCATCTTGCTCTGATGGTTTTTACTCAGGGATACGTCACCATTGTCATCGGTTTCGTAAAGTTTCCCTGGTGCGGCCCTGTGTCTGGAGGTGCGGAGCAAGTTGAGGCTTTGCCTTCCATCTCACACATGACAGCTTTAATCTTGAACCTAGAACTTTCAACTTTGCAGCGCAAGCCCGGAAGCCTTTGTGAGATGCTGACCAGAGGAAACACCCTCCGATGTCCACTTCGCACATCCCAGGTAGCAAGCTGCTTTTTTGAACTGATGAAGCACGGGTAGCTCAGTGCGGGCTGAGCATTGAAGCCCGCTTCTTGATTGGCACTGCGGCGGCTCTGCCGTTTGGGGGCCACCCAGTTGCCGGAGGCTTGATGGGGAGAAGCGTCGGAAGCTCAGTGCAAGCTGAGCGTTCATTCATTGGGGTTAAAGGTTTAGGATTACTGTTCACGGTTTAGGGCTCAGGGTTTTTGGGTTGAGGACGTAGAGAGCTGCATGATGCTCATCAATTTGCTTTATTAGCTGCAGCTCGATGTCTGCAAATTTGGACCACAGGTATCTGACAGCATTCTCGTCAAGGCCATAGCTTCGCAGTAGTCAGCTTTCAGAAATTTTTTGGAAGATCATGTCCAACTCTGTGTATGTGTGAAGGGCCTTTTGGTATGGTTGAGTGCTTGGAAGGACTCGTTACAATCTCGTTTCCAACGCAGGTTGAACATGACAGCAGCTATAGTCCTCGTCATTCCAATACTTCCCATAAAGATACAACAACGTCTGACACATCCAAATGCCAATTCACGAAACCAACTGCCCTGCTATAGGTCCTCATGTTGCTTCGCCGCTGTCTTGCAGCTCCGCTTTTCCCCTGAAGCCTCACGCTGGGACGCAAGGAGCAGCTCGGAAGCGTGCCATCGGGCTTTGACTTGTGATTCAAGCTGAGGTAGCAAGGTCCGGGTGGCAACGTCGTGAATCTGCGGTGTAGGGCTTAAAATCCATTAGATCCTCGACTCGGCTTTGGGGGGTTGTACCGAGGAAGTCAAAACATCCGCCATGTTGCAAAATGCTGGTGCAGGGAGCCAGCTGAGCAGTTCACCTGGTGCGTGCCCATTAAGGCAATGTCCTTCTGTAAGCATTGCGAAACCAAACGGAAAGCGTCCCATGTATACGCATTTGCTCGGAGGTCATACCATATGGGCTCTGGCTTTTTTTTTCGATTGTGTTACAAGACCGAGACAACCACCTCTATCAACAGAGATCGAGGGCCTTTCTATGTCCAGCTCTTCTCACTGGGAATTCACTAACGGGGGGTTCGGTATAACTACTTATTTGTTGTGGCGCGAGGTATGGTAGGAAAATTAGCTATGGCGACTCCAGAGGTGCTAATATACAACCTTGTGCACGCTCACCAGGACTCAAAAGGAACCCTGTATACACTCTCATATTACAAACCTACCGTTTTTGCCTCTCAGAGCGAATCAGAACTAGAGCATTTGAACTCTGGCCGCTTCCGACTGGAAAATAGCATGGGTACGCAGAGACAAGTGTCATCTGCCGCAAGGGATCGGTAGTCTGTTCGAAGCATTAGGCTCTACATAGACCCCTATAGAACCCTTCTATAACCCGAATATATTCCTGTAGTTTCCTGTTTCTTTTCCATTATTCCCAATATAACCCCAATTTGGATTATGTAGGGGCCATGTGGGACTTGGAGCCCCTGCTGCTGAACTGGGAGCTTCCGGATTTGTGCTTACGACTTTGACCTCCTGGGGATCAGTAGAGATAAGGGAAGACTACAGACATAGGGATCATATAGGGATTATATTCCCTTATTCACTACTAACCACCAAGTTGAGTGAGGTGGTTTAGGAGGACCCCCCACCCTGTAATAGTGGTATATTAGGAATATAAGAGGACCCTAATATAATCCCTATTATCCCCTATAGTCACTATTACAGGGTGGGGGGTCCTCCTAAGCGGTGGTGATGGTGGAGACTGAGACTTGCAGCGCCCTTCGCTTGACACTGGGTGAGCCTGCAGATGGTGGGGGTAACATACGAGCCTAGATGAGCCACAGTCTCAACTCCTAGCCTTAATGACCGCTAAGATGGTCCCCTACATAATCCCTATCGGGGTTGTATTGGGAATAATGGAAAAGAAAATGGAAACTACAGGAATATATTAGGGTTATAGAAGGGTTATACAGGGGTCTATATAACCGCCTTTATTAAAGAGTGTAGACTATAGCTCAGATGATTGGAGGTATTCTTCAGTAGCACTGCATCAGGAAACGTGAGAGACTCCCGACGAAACTCTGCACGCTGCCGACGCGATGCCAGCCGATTCTAGCTAAGGAAGTTTTAAGGTTGTTCAGGATTTAGGGAAGCACTAACTGATCCTAGCAGTAAGCCTGAAATCCATAGAGCATAAGCCCGGAATCCAAGCCCTGAGCCCTACATACTGAAGCCAAAACCCTAAAACCCTAAACCCTACACATCCCCTATATCCCCCAGAGTACCCTTTAAAGGTACCCCTAACTTTGGGAAACCCAAAACCCTCCACAGCAAAAACATAATCAGAATAACAATACAGGTAATAACCATAAAAATACCAACAATAAAAACAACAGCAATAACATTAATATTAATGGTATTCCCCTAAACCCTCCAAAGCACAAACAGACTGTGAAGCAGTCTAACTGGACTTGCA
>CAJNIZ010000372.1:21364-32210 GCA_905231905.1 Symbiodinium pilosum | reverse complement strand
AAACCTATGTTTTTTCTATTTTGCCCCCCCAAAACTTGACATTAAAGAGGGTACCTAAAACAATCCAAGATCCTAAAGAAGCCCGAAAACTTGACATTAAAGAGAGTGCGCGAGCATGACAAGGTCCAACATTACAGATCAACATATACTGCATGTGGCTCAAGACTGGACCAACGCCAGCAAAGTGGTTGAAAGGATTCGTCGAGTGTCTTAACTGATTGGGAGGTAACCCTTCGTAACGCCACAGAATTTGGCGCAGCTGGGTCGAGTGAAGCAGCCGCTTGCGGAAGAGGAAACGTCGGATTGGAAGATCTGACGAACGTACCGAGTGAACGAGTTGACCGTCTGACTGGTCAAGAGTTGTTCGGCCATCTTTATGTTGGCCCCAGAATGCCTTACGATCCGAGTCAACATGATCCGCCAAAGTCTGGTGAAGGATCACCGCGCAAGAATGCGCGCATTGATCCAGACGCGCCGACTGAAAACCGAATGCTGATTACACCTTTCGCACAAGGAGTTTGCTTGTTGAGTTCCACCCCCGGTAGCTTTAGCAACTGAGACTCACATGAATACAAAGCAATGCCACAGAGAAACTTCAGGCATAGTTGTTAAAATCACCCTTCCACCTTGCAAATGGTAATTTAGGTAAATGCAATAAAATGAGCTAAAACCGATCTCCTTCGCCTTACAAATCGAAAGGGACATTGTGGCAGAGGGAAAGTGAAGAAGAGATGAGATGACGGTTAAAACCACCCCTTTTCGTTTTGCACCCAGTTTCACAAGAAGCACTAACGCAAACATTACACGAAAACACCGCACTTGGCCTTGCAATTGAAGCTCACAAGAAGAAGAGACACGCACACAGAAACGTGGATATGAAAGGTACAGGCCCGGAGACCCCAACAAACTTAATCCAAGAAGTGTATTATACCCGCAAGCTTATGCGGATCTTCGTATCACGTAAGATTACCGTTTCCGCCATGTCAGTTGTTGGTTTCGCTTTTGAAATTCACGGCTCGCACGACTTCAGCGGCTTGAAATGCACGATTCAGCGCTTGTAGTTCACGGTTCGCCCTTGTTCAGCCCCTTCTGATCGCGATTCAGTTGTTTCAGCTTACGATCCAACGTTTGTAGCTCTCAATTCAGCCGTCTTGTTAGTTCACGAGTCAGACGCTGACCCTATCAATCCCAATATGTGTTAAGATCTGAAGAAGTGTTGAATACAAGCTGTGACACCGCCAGGACTCCTTACAACCGAAGCGGATATCAATCGCCTCGGAACCTTCTGTGGTCATGGAGGACGAGGCACCAGCTTTACTGCAAGACTCCTCGCATATTTGGAAGTTCAGCGCTTTGGCCCTTGAAAACAGAACTTTCTGAAGAGAATTTTTGGATCTCGTCTACCAAGCTAGACCACCGGCTGTAGCTATGGTGCTGACGCTTCTCCATTTTTCCTGGTGCGTCCCGCCCCTTCCCTAAACGTATCCAACTATTGACCCCTCAGCCAGAAGTGGTGAAGATGCGGCAGCGCAGGGCCGTGTGGCAGCACCGTCGTTGATGCACAGCCTCAGCCAGGCTCCAGTGTCCATCCAAAGCAGACATGATGCTAAAGTGGCGTGCATACAAAGGTATGCTGCCCGCATCTGCTCAAGCGTACTCAAGCTTCAATCCACATAGCCCACCTTTCTGCGCAGGAGAACTCCAAAGGGCAGGTCCTTGCAGCCCAGGGCCGAGAGACATTTTGGCGAATCGGGTTGGAGAATCTAAGTCTAAATCATTGGGTATAGTTTGAATATTCGCGAACATCGTCGCTGAGGTCATCCCTGGAATGCCAGGCTGAGAGGAGGCTGACTCGTGGAGGCTTGGTGCGAATCTGCTTGAACTTTTGGAGCCAAACTAGAATGTTTAGAAGCCGAGGTTGTTGATTGAAACGGTTTTAGTGCTCGTGGTTCCGAAGAAGGTCCTGGCTGGGTTTTGCACATTTTGACCTGGAGGATGCATGCCTCGGGGGTTCATGGGATCCGATGCCGAACTTGATTAAGAGGCTCACGTATGCAGTCCAGTTGCATGCAGGTTTAAAGTGCCTTCTACGTGGCCATGTGGCTGGTGCTGGCTAGCTGGCTCGGGTTCATCAGGCCAGACCTGACTATCGTGACTTTGCCTCTGCCTTGAGCAGGGAGAAGATCGCGATGGCGATCGTAGCACACTGCAGCACTTCAAGCTGATAGTACTCAATGGAACACAGGTGGAGGTTGCGCAGACAAAGAACAAGCAGATGCAGCTCTCTGGCTTGGCACTCCGACTGACCTGCATGGGTCTTGAATTCAATGCATTTGGCTCCTGGGCAGTCCAGCAGGATTGGGCATGAGCTGTTTGTTTCGGGATATCCACAAAGATTCTGAGCTGACATGCCTTATAGGAGAAGCCAAAAACCTGATGAGACTGTCCAGAGATGTTTTCGTGGCCCACCCTACAGAACATCCGTGCCAGCGCTCAAGTTACTGCGATCTCAGTAGAATGCGAGGAGGGTGACAAGCAGTGAGACTGTAGCTGTCTAGGTGTGATTTGATTTCTCAAGTTGAAGGCACGCTCGCAGCAGCCGTGAAGACGGCCACTGCGACTTTCTTGCCATGGTCGGACGACCTTCCACAGGCTCACTGAGTCTTTGTGAGCATTTTCAACATCTTTCCCTCTCACCTCCGACAACGAAGATGTCAGAGGAACACTCCCTGGCAAAGGGCTTGAGCCGACGCAGTTGCGCAGTAGATCTGGTGTGGTCTATTTCCCGCAGCAGAAATTCCTTTGTGCCTGATGTTGCAGGAACAATTTATTTTGCCCCTGCAATTGCGGGCAGAGCCTGAAGCCCTCCACGGTTGTTCATAGATTGCAAAGGCCCCCTCGCAATGCCCGTCCTTGTGTCATCGACCCCTTTGCTGTGCTCAAAAGCTTCCAGCCAGCTCGTTGCGGTTCTTTTTCAATTCTCTGGGCAGGCCGTAATAAACGCACATCACTTAGTCAGAAGGTTCTGCTCTTCCATGCCTGAGTCCTCGCTCCCTTTGTTGTGCTTTCAAGGCACACACATCACTGTGACTCATGAAGTAGAGTCCTTGCCGATGAACATATTCCTCTTCATGGCAGTCACTGTCAACTGACATGTATAGGCAATGAATTCAGAGGTCTTGGCTGACGCAGCGAGGAGACCCCACCCGGGCCCAGAATTTGTTGCAACATGCCGGCTTAGAGTCGAATGACACCAAGCTGTGACTGGGCTCCCTGCCTTTAAGCGAGTTTCTTAGTTTCAAAAAGGTAGAGGGCCCGAAAGAAGTCCCCCAAGGTTCGGGATTTGGGCTACATGCTGTGTACAGGACTGACAGCCTTGCCATTCTAAGCATTGTTTTGCGAGGTGTCGCGGGCTTTTGCCTCTGAGCCGTCTGTTCAAAGTGCATGCCACCGGTTTTGT
Source organism: Symbiodinium pilosum (assembly GCA_905231905.1). NCBI lineage: Eukaryota > Dinophyceae > Suessiales > Symbiodiniaceae > Symbiodinium > Symbiodinium pilosum. Next base: position 28,750 of record CAJNIZ010000372.1, on the reverse strand, counting down.
GCAACAGCTCCGCTCGCAGCGGATTTTCCCAGAGAGGCGAGCAGAAAACTCTGCGGGGCAGCCGACTGCTGAACCTGCCAGCCTCCTGCCAGACCCAGCGCCAACATCCTTGGACCGACGCCATCATCAGGATCGTTTTGCTAAGAAAATATCCTCCTTTGCATGAGAAGAGGATACAAGAAGCATGTTCAATGAATATCATCTGCAGCGTGAGGATTAAGATTTTGAGATTGGAGGCTACTTTCGGGATGCTGGCATTGGCACAACGGGTCTCGTCGCCATTGGCCAGCAGAGCCAGCGCAGACTCACGCAGGAAACCGCTTGCAAGTGCAGGGATAAGGGTCAGAGCGCAAAGGCGGATGATTCACATGTGAAGGTGTAGCAAGTACCGGCGACGTGACGAGGCATCTGGACACATTAGAGACTACAACCTTCAGTTTCGAAATGCTACACTGCCAGGAAAGCTAAACTGTGAAGTGACGTGGTTCCAGCCCCGCAAGCCCAGAACACAGTCGCGGAGAAGAATATGCTTCAGGGTGGGCGACAACAGCGCCGTTGCTTCAGAGATTGAGGATGTTGAATGCTGCTCTCGAGCTATTGGTCTGATATGTCTGATATCTGGCACAAATCATGACCACAGACCTGTCAACTGTTGCTGCTATCCACTTCCAGGGGGGACATGGATCAACAAAAATTAGATAAGTCTCAAACAACCTGGGGTTTTGCACTCTCACATGGAGCTTGCTTAGTTTTCATTGATCCGTATTTGATTGTTTGATTCCCTCTGAGAAATCGAGCTCTCGAGTGGAGCGTCCTCGAGTTCTAGCCTGAAATCCAGCTGTGGCCTGGACCCACCTCACATGCTGCTTTCAAATTGTGTGGAGGGTGGTCGAATTCCAGCACCAAATCCAGTGCTCGCGTGGAGCATCCTCACATTTTCGTGGGAACCCTGCCAAAGGATCAAGGAATGAAGAAGGGAAGGAAGGAGGAAGGAACGAAGACGTTTTCATATGTTTCCTGGTTTTAATTCATTCTGTTTAATACAATTTTCATCCGTTCTCAGGATTTTCATCATTTTTCATGTTTCATCATGCTGTTCATTTTCATAGTTCTACATGATGTTGCATCAATTCAATTTTCCTGATTTTTCATCGCCTGCTAGGGCTGCTTCATCATTTTCACATGTTTCATGATTTCTCCTGGCTTTAATGATTGTTCATTGGTTTAATGGGGTTTCATTATTCGTCACTATTTTCATGGTTCATGTTTTCATCCTTGTTATCATTTTTCGTCAGCTTTCATGCTTGTTCATTGTGTTTCCTGATTTCCCACTTTGTTTAAAACGTCATTTTTCATCATCTTCATCCCCTTCTCGTCATAAATCAAATCACATTGCCAGATCAAAAGCGGCAGAAGAAAGCACATGTTCTAATCTTTGTCCAGGTTTCGGAATTGGGGAACTGCACCCCACCAACCCTCTTGTTGTTGTTGTTGTCGTCTTGCAAAGAACATTCATTACAAAACACATTCACACAAGCATGTGTCAAAATGTTCCTTTTTGTCACCACGTGTCCTAGGTATGGCTCACTTCTGACTATGTTCCATCGTGTTCTGTGCATTTGCGTCATCATATTCATTCTTCATCGGATTTCATCAGTTTTCTTAATTTTATAGTCTTCCATCAGAGTTCATCATGTCATATCATCATTGAGCACGATAGTTCATCGTGTTTCATCCTGCGCGTCATGTTGCCGCAGATTTCATGATTTATCGTCATGTTTCATCATATACCATCATTCTTGTCATGCTTCGTCATGTTTCTTCATATTTCATGAATGTTCACTATGTGTGATCGTTTTCATAATTTTTCAGGATGTCCCATGAGTTTGCACTAGATTTCATCAATTTTCATGCTTTGTCACAAGTGTTCATCAATTCATTTGTCATCGTTTTTTATGACTTTCATAATTTCCATCAGCTTTCAATTTTTTTTCAACATGTTCATGGTGTCCCATCATTTTCAGCATTTTGCATCTTTCACACATATTCCGCATGTTCATCATTGTTCATCATCTTCTATGGCTTCTGACTTTTATGATTCGTGATTTTTACGATTCTTTTTTCATTTTCCATGCCGCCTCATCATGTGTCATGGTGTTCACCATTATCCAGTATTTACATCATTTGCATGGTGTTTCATAATCTTCCTGATTCATCATTTGTGATGAGGTTCCTGAATGTTCATCATTTGCATACTCTTCATCATGTTTCATCATTTTTCGGTGTTTTCATGATTTGTTTTTTTTGTCGTGATTTTAAGTTGTTCCTGACCCTCCGAATCGCGCCGTTTACAGTATCAAGGCACCCAAATCCTCCATTTTGATTGTTGTTTATGCCGATTTCTAATTTGTTAATCCTTTATTGGCCCCTACACTGCAATGTGTAGTACAAAAATCCTCTATCACTGACGTCAGGGGGTGGGGAAAGTTACTCAATTGGTTTCGTGGTGCATGATTATGTGCTAACTTTGAATCCTATTCAATGTGTGTTTTGGTCGGCTGCAGCTGCTTTCCAAGTGCTGGTGGCAAGGGCAGCGTGCTGTTGCCATACCAGACTCTCGGCCAAACATTGCTGACAATGACACACAGAGGGAGGGAGGGGGGAAGGGAGGGGGAGAGAGAGAGCGAGAGACACTTGTACTGTCTGTGTACCCTATACAAGGCTTTGCTGCGTGCGGGGCAAGTCTTAAGCATGGCGGGCTGCCACTGCAGCGATTGCTGGCTGCCTCTACACACCATGGCCCCTCAGGCAAGAAGCGGTTGGATCAGGTTGGAGGCTAATTGCATTACAGGAAACCAGACTTTTCAGCGCAATAGGTGCATATAGGTGCTGAATCAGGCTCCTGTTGCGATGGCGTGTTTCAGAGAATCAGCTCAAGTCCAACTGCTCGCCGGATTCCGTGAAGCGGAGGGCCTAGACTGCTGCCGCGGGGCTGTCGTTTAAGCCAGGATTCATGCAGCAGATCCGCGCGTTCGCAGGCCATGCATGGTATGGGACGAGTGTGCCCTCTGCACTCTACGGACGGCATTTTGGCAAGTGCAACGTTTTGCGCCAAATCCGGGAAAAGGAAGAGAGTGAGAAAGAGATGCAGAGAAACCAAGACAGGCGTTCAGGCAGCTGTAGGGGCAGGTGTGAACCAAGCGTTTAATCCCAAATAGACAGCCATCTTGCTCAGGTTATGCCACGGCCACGACGCGGGCTAGTCCTACCAATTTTGGCGGCCCTTGCACTTTACGCTCGCAGGCACGGGGCATGATCGCAATTCGTCATTGCGTGCTTGCCATTGGTTGCCAAAGTGTTTGGGTTTTTACGTTGTTGATTCAGGCAGCAGATCGTCGAATTGCATGTATAGTGGAGCGCGGGGCAGCAACTGAGGGAGGACTGTTTGCTTGGTGCGTCAGCATTACGCGAGGGTATCGGCCATCACACTAGGAACAAGTAATTGGAAGACAGTTCGGATGCTTCTTGTTTTTGAAGCGCCCTACTGACAAGCTGACCCTTTGGGATTTTTGGGGGCCTCAGAATTGCCAGATCCAACAGCGATTCTAAGCGAGTCCACTTCGAGCAGCGCCTTGCCAACTCCAGGGTCTGAGTTTGCAGCCCAACCTATACTGGATGCAGGCTTCAGCACTGTCACGTCCACGCCTAAAGTGTCCAAGTAACACTGAGCTGCAGCATCTCCTGATGCTGAAGACCTGCAATTACAATGTCTTGTCCAGTCTCTGCTGCTTCCTTTCGAGAGCTACGACAAGACCAAAGCTGCCAGCCAGGCGCAGCGATCTCTTTGGTAGCGCGTAGAAGCTAGCATCTGCATGCATTGATAGGCAGCACTAGTGATAAGCATGCTGGCCTTGAAGCAATTGTGAAAGACCTCTGGTAGACGTTCAAGCAGTGATGCATAGTGATGCACTGAACAGTGAAGCTGACAGCCACAAGGTGAGGCCGCAACTGGTTGTTCACCCATTAGGTATCCCTCCCTACAGTACTGCATGGCACGGGCTTTTGATGCTTCACAGTCTGAGCGAATTCTGTCACACCCTTCCAGAACGCGACTCGGCGCAGCTCTCACGGCAGATGAGGCCTAGCTACTTGCAGAGAAAAGGCATTTTGTGATAGCATAAGCTGAATGGCCATGCCAAGATGTGGAGCGATGGTTTAGACATGCCTCCTTCAAAGATCAAAGTACTTCGAAGCTGAAACCCTTGAGATGCTAAGCACATATAACGGGCAAGGAAGCTACAGATCCACGAAGCAGTCAGAGGTAATTATGGCAAGCTATTGCCATGCACGCGGCTTGCACAGGTCAAAGCAGTCCAGGAATGGGAGCTGAGAGAAGAGGCTGATTGGCTCAAACAATTGCTGCGATCGTTTTGCTCTGAGCTTTTTCCATTTCGATTTGCTCTCTTTCCTAGCTCTTCGAAGTAAGACATTTCGTTTTCACGATAGATCTCATGTAGTGAGGACTCGATCAGGGCTGTGAGCTAAAGGGTGCATTGGCATGCGCGCGAAATCATACCGTTCGACGTGTGGCCTTCAGCCGCCACTTGTCAGAAAACTAACCATGCAGCACCGGCGCGACCTAAAGCTTAGGTAATCACGGGCGAGCGGGAGATCGACATGATTGCCAAGCACAAGTGCCCAAGCATGAAAGCCTGGCCTGGCAGAGATAAGCAGGTGCATGCATAACTTTAGTCTTCGCCATAGCATGCTTCTTGCCAGGTGTCACCGAAGTAATTGCTGGCAACCACGGCAGTCCTTGTTCTGTGCATTCCAAAGCAGCATGAGGATGAGTAGTGAGCTCGCGCCACCCGCTGCCTCTCAAAGTGCACCTTCCACATTCTTGCATGCGAATCTCCGCATTGTACTTCACCATGAGCACACGTCTGATATGCCATGAGAACATGATCAAGACCGCATACCATTAGATGCCAGCTTTGCAAAGGCATAGGGCGATGTTTTTCTCAAACCAACGAATGTTGAAGCCCAGATTGAGTACGCCACTCCAATTTCAAGCTACCCAGCTTGTCACGGTACAACTTAGAGGCCTCGAAAGGCTGAGAAGCCTCTGCTTGTTTGTCCGCCCGTTCGCCGCTTCAGGTTTCCAATCCCCGCAGATGAGCTTGTCCAGAGGGCGAAGTTGTACTTGGCAAAGAACCAGCACCATGGCTGCCATGCCTTGCAGCAAGGGGTGAGCAGTCAGAGTTAGAGCTTTCAAGGAGTTTAACTGATGTGCTGCTGCAGCGTGGCGGGCCTATCTCTCCAGTCTACAGGCCTAGCTGGGGCTTACCGGAGTTCCGGCTTACCTGCTCTCTTCCTGAAACATGCTGGCTTGGGCTTCAGTAGGGACAAATGTCACTCACATGTGCTCATTTGCTGCCCAAGAGGCAGTTCATGAAAGGGCGCGTCCTCATTTTGCAATCAAAGGTACGGCATAACGGCGCCGGACATGTTGGCGGAGGATTTCCAATTCGTGGGGCAGGTTCGGCAGCCGGAGTCATGTCTTTCAGCTTTGGTGGGGGGACACAGCTTGCGGCTTGTGCTCAGCTACTGTAGTCTATGAGATTTGCGCTAGGGCAGCTAGGTATTGAGTCTTCTGCGTACTTGATGGAGAGTCGCCACAGGTCATTGGGCCTTTGGACAAGGCGACTTTCATCCGCCAGCTCGGCGCGTTTGACTTGTTGGTGGCCTTCCCGGATGTCAAGGCACCTTGAAAGGAGAGTTTTGCCTGTTTCAAGCTGTTCCATCAGGGCAGGCGGCGCTCCTGTACAGTAGATGTGACATGCGGTGATAGTTTCTTTGGCAAGAAATCTGTTTTATGCGGCGTGGTGGGCCAAGATTTTGTGCTAGTACTTTCAACCATCCGACATTGCGATGCGACATGACATGCATGCGACTAGCTATCTGCACGCATGCAGCTGACCGTGCGACTGCTAAGCGACTGACTGGCCAAAATTCAAAAGGTACGCCCGAAAACAAAAGCATGACAAATACCAAGAATGTTATAAACCTTGAAGGCTGAGGACAGTTGCGGTGTCAAATTTTTGTGTGAGGTCCTTCTGAGAGCACCTTTGAATGACAATGCCTTGTGGAGAATCAGTCAGGTGCGGGTAGCTGTTGCAGCCCAAGCATGCCTATGATTGCTTGAAGACGCATTCCTCAGGTTCGATGGCATCACTTTCGGGTGGATCCCTACGATGCATCGAGAGTCGCTCGGGCTCAAGGCTAGCGTGGGCTGGAGTCCGATGGGCGGGACTTGATGTAGGTCCTTATGCTCGGGCATGTATATCTATATATATATATATTATTTATTTATGTATATATATATATATATATGGACCCCCCCCCCCGATGATCCACCGACCCCCCGAAAACACTGTAAATACCGATGAAAACAAGCCTTTTCGCATGATCGGATTTTGGACACTCCCCATTCTCGGATCGATTTTATTGAATGTGATTGGAATTCTATAAGGGGCCCCGCTGTTTCAGAATCCATTCCAAAACCAGGAACCTAGGATTCCATGATTTTCGTATTAGATCTAATTGAATTTAATAAGGGATTTTTATTTACTGAAATGGAAAACAGAAAGGAGATACAGAAAGCACAGAAAGCACCAATGGTGGCTGCTGAAAAAGTTGTTTTTTGGGTTTTCCTAGGAAAAAGTTGGTTTTTCCAAGAAAAACCTTCCTTCCCTAGGAAAAAGTTGGTTTTTGCAATGACTGGCTTTTAATTTTTTTTGGAAAACCAACTTTTTCCTAGGAAAAAGTTGGTTTTTGAAGCTCAGGACTTTGAAAACCTAACTTTTTCCTAAGGAAAAGTTGGTTTTTCTTGGAAAAACCAACGTTTTCCTAGGAAAACCAAAAAAACAATTTTTTCAGCAGCCACCATAGTTCACCAAAAAGTTGTTTTTTTGTTGTTGTTGTTTTTGGGTTTCCTTAGTTTTTGGTCAGTCCCAACAGAGAAGTGGCCTCAGAAGATGATCACTATACTTGAAGGATTCCAAAACTTCACTTCGGTATTGATTTAAATAATTATGTAGAGGCTTCATTTAAACAAGCATCCAGATTAATTCTAAATTAAATTCTATAAGGGGTTCAAATGAAATCCATTCCAAAACCAGGAACCTAGGATTCCATGATTTTCGTATTAGATCTAATTGAATTTAATAAGGGATTTATATGAACGGTGGCTTCTGGTTTAATTCCCTTATTTAATGAAATGGAAAACAGAAAGGAAATACAGAAAGCACAGAAAGCACTATATGTACATGAACGAAACTGAGATACGATTTTCACCAAAGAAAGACCTCTTCGGTGGATCATGGG
>CAJNIZ010000372.1:374-21264 GCA_905231905.1 Symbiodinium pilosum | reverse complement strand
GACCATACCATGGGGGGGGGAGGGGAGGGGGGGAGCCCGCCGGGGCGTGACCATATATATACTACGGGTGTCGGACCAAGTCTATGGAAGAGGCAAAATGTCTAGGTCTAGGCAGGTCATGAGATTCAAATTTGCAAATGCTTGGCGAAAACTAACAGGGGCCAATGGTGTCCGCAAAATGCAAAAGATTTAGTCCTAAACTCATATGTACTCATTAAACAGGCTTACTGTCTTGTTTTTCTTTTCTGCTTGGGCCAAATAATGCCTGCACGCACCCTGTCCTTCGTGGTGTGCAGTGACTCTGATGTTGAGTGCACAAGGCGGTCAGTGCCAAGTACTGCACTGTCTAGCAAGTACAAAGCAAGACCAGCCAGGTCGCAGTGAATGTTTGACTGTGCAAGTATAGGGCATGAATTCTGCCAGGCGTGGCTGGCTAACGCACAGTACAAAGTGAGGAGTTTCTGCCTGTGTTTGCATGCAGATGGGCTCTCAACTTCATTGGTTTCGTGAGCTTGCGCAATCGCACGCTGCGGATATTTCTGATATTGTTCTGGTCACGGGGCACACAGCAGAGCTGAGGTTTGGTTTACGGGTCGCTCCATGGGCACGCGACTTGTCCCCAAACTCAGATAGCTCAGCGGGCGAGAGATTTCGCTTCTTCTCGATGTCACATGTGTTCTCACGCAGCCACCACGCATCTGACAAAACACACGTCGTCCACTGCTGCCAGCTGCTGCCTTGAAGCTCATTTCATTCCATCCGAACCAAGGGCCCGCATCGCTCAAGGTGTTCTTAGCACAGGGTCACGGTTCATGGGATGTTGCATGTTGCTGACATGGCTCAGAAGTTCTTCTTCACCCTGGGTCCGCTTCCTTAATGCGCCTGTGCCTGCGTACTCCGCGCAGGCGTAAGGTTGCCATCCCAATGTTGATTGCAGTCAGCATTATCTTGGTCATCAGCAGCAGCCTTCAATTCATCCGCATCCTGTTATTGTGGCTGTCACCATCATTATCACCACCGCCAGCGTCCTCACCTCGGGGTATTTACGACCTGCACGAATAACGATGCGAATGAAAGCTGACTGTTGCACTTCGCGATGTTGGATGATGCACAATAAGAACGACTCTTAGTACACCGACCCGAAAATGCCTGAATATTCGGAATATGACCGTTGCTGACATCACGTGCAGGAAGACTGGTGATTCATTGCGTAGCACTCATTGCAGCTCCAGCAGATTGCAGCGGTACATGACATGGTGAGGCTCCTGTACTTAGCAACTGCAGGCTCAGCTATCAACTGGAATGATTCCGACTTCCGCAGCATGATCTCGCTGGCTGTCATGCTGTGAATTCTTGTAGCCATCTCAGCATGTTTTCAGACCGCTCTCCAAGAATCGCAGACCCACTTCCTCAGTTAAAAGCCTCGCTCCTGAAGTGGATCATCATGACGTGCATGTGCACCACGAAGCTGTTAATTACATATTTGCCAAGGAACTTGGGAGCTGTGCCACCTCTCATCTCCGAGGCAACCAACAAGGCCATTTAGTGTTTGAAAGCAAGCTAGAGTCTTTCAGGGACGGAAGCTCGGAGTGAAGCAACTTGGCATCCATGCAACCAGATGCTTCCAAAATTAAGTAAGTACTGTAGCACACCGATTCTGCTGGTCCGACCAAGCTGACACAGACGTAAGTTTCCACGACATGATTCCAGAAGCTCCTGTCAATCCTTGAGACTGCGCCTGCAAGACCTGACAGCAATGTTGATGCGACCGAGCCCTGAGCATAAGAAAGAGCTTCTCGCACTTTGCAGTGATTCAAAGAAGCGCAAGCGGGACAGCACGCTTGCCTGTGCATACTCGTAGCAGCACCATTCTTGTCTTGCAACAAGCAACTAAACCATGGCCTAACGTCCTCATATTCCCGAGATCAGTCTGGCAAATGGTACATGAGCAACAGGTTCTACCTTTTCTTCCTCTATCTTTTTCTGTGTCAAATCAAAGCTTGGTTGGAGCGAGAAATCCAATTCGGTTGTGCCACCACAGGCCTACGAGAGCCCGCCAGAGGTGCCTGCAAGGGAAGGGGGCAACTTTTTGATTGTTGGGTGTGCATAAGGAAGTCGCCATATTTGAAATTCCGCCGAGGTTCGGGTTGCCAACTGCCCTTGGAATATTTGTACTGTCTCCTCACGCTGGCACTTTCCCTGCAACCTAGTGTCACCTGCTGTTTCCGATAAACCGTGCTCACAAGTCTGAATTAACACCCGACATGGTTTGGGGTCAGCGAGTTGAAGTGGAAAGACCTCAAGCATTTGCCAACATTGCCAGGCATGCTCTCTGCGCTTCAATGAGCAGGGACAAGTGGTGGAGTATACCGCAGGCAGGAGACAGCCCCCTGACCAGTCCCTGCAGCTGGCTTCTAACCAATTTCACGATGTCTGGGGATTAGTGAGTGTCACTGACCTTACTAATTCTGGTTCTTTTCCACCTACACTGTGTAATTTATGCTATGCCAGGGGCCTCTGACTTGAGCATAGACATGTCCAGGCAGGACCCACGAGACTTGCAACCAAGGACTGCGCATGGTTTCTGGCTACCCTTTTGCCACAATCCTTTGGTGAAGAACCAAAGCAACGAGTGATCTTGAGCAGCCAACTCTGCTTGCGGAGGCTATGTGATTGATCGCCGTCAGGGCAACACCGGAGGCCGAGGAGGCTGGCCGGTGTGTCATCTGAATCCTGTCTGTGCAAGCGCACCCAATCCCACGCACACATTATGCTCAAGGCATTATCCCCTTGTTTGCAAGCATCCGAAGTTGTTGATCTCTGTAATCCGATCAACATCTGCTTGGGACCAGGACTGCTGGGGCCACTGTATGCGATTGGCAAGGGCTTCCCATTCCCCGAAGCCCAGCCATACGAATCTTGGAGCAATGGGCAGCCTAGAAGGTTCAGATTTGAGATTCTGTTTCGTTCAACTCACAGCATGCAGATACCAAGTCTCAATTGTCTTGGATTAAGCAACCTGGTCTTGGGGTCGGTTCAGAGGTTGAAAGGTTTTAAGGCTTGGAGAGGCTCGCGCCCCAAACCTGCTTGCTGCTTGAACTGCATGCTCCCGTAACATGCGAAGAACCCAGGAGTGGTCTTGGCAGCGGAAGCTTTTCACCTGGCTTGGGGACCTCTTGGCTGGTGACAGCCCAAAGTGATGAGTACCACACCTACTGTTCGACCAAAGGGTTAGGTGTGCCATAGCACGGCTTCCCTGTCATGTTCTCGCGCTAGTAGTAATGTACTTCATAATGTTCGCTAGTCAGCATTGCTAGTCGAAAGCGAGACCCCTGCTGCTGCTGCTGCTGCTGCTGCTGCTGCTGCTGCTGCCTACCAAAATCACATCAAGACCCACTAGAACCGCCAAAAGATCCACCAATAAACCAGCACTAGACCCATCCTAAGGCTTCACTAGACCCACCCCACTCAATAGGCCCACCAGGAACTCCATTAGAAGACCGCCCTCGGCTATCCGAAGACCAACGCCATACAAAAAGCGCAACCCGCCACCCCTTAATGCGTAAACCTTGAGCCTGGAAAAGGTCTGCTTAAGCGAAACGTCTCGCAACTTTATCTATTCATGCCAAGAAATTTAACTGCGAGGCGGTGATGCATAGAAGTAGAACCCCTTGCGTGTATTCTCGGCGTATGCCTTGTGAAGACTGATCAGCAAACGGATCTTTGCTTAAGGGTTTCCTGCTGAGTGTTTCGCGAAAAATGATCGCGACAACCTGCAGTTGTGGCACGAGGGCAAATCGACAAACTCTCAGGCGATTCCTACCACATTGACAGCGCATTCGCACAGCCACATGTTCAACAAACTTCCAGTGATTTCCCGGAGTCCCACCAGGATGAAGCATGTGTTCGCCAGTATAGCCAGGCATCTTCAGGACTTTTGAAGGCCCTCTGCAGCAAGAAGCCGAATATCGAGCAGTCTTTCCTAATTCGGGCATTCGTTGAACAAGGACCAGCAAGGCGGTTAGTCCGATAACGCCCCCACACGAAACCCCACTAACGTTCCACAACCCCTGGACATTACTAAGCCCTTAAATCATTTGCGGCGAGCTCGGGCTCTTTGAAGATGCACCTGCGTGGGGCAGTCCAAAGATTTACTCCTCCGCACGTGTTTCGCGTTGGAGGCCCGGTGTGCCATAGCATGCCCACGCCTCATGACATGCCCCGCCCTGCCCTGCCCTGCCCTGCCCTGAAAAGAGGGTCACTTTCAGGTTGGTTTTGGGGAGGTTCGGATTGGTTCAAGGCATCCCTGCGTCTTGTCCCTCCACCGGGCCACAGCGGCTTGCGAGAATCGCTCGAGCATTCTTTCACGCCTGCAGCTGGCAATGTGCGCTCGTTTAGCTCTGTGTGGCTAGCTTTTGGCTGCCCTTTGTTGGCAGCACTTGGTCAAGATGGACTCCTGGGTTGCGGCCTTCAACCACTTCACATCGACACGACGCACGTGACATCACAGAACGTGTTCTTTTTGTTGCTTTAGCGTTGCTTGCAGTCATTGGCCTCATGCTTTTGCGATACCGTTCATCTGGAAGGCATGCGGCCCAACAACGTCAAGTCCATTTTCTTGTTTTGTTGGCGCAGCGCAGGTGGGCACTGACATCTTTTTACACTGCCCCAGAAGGCTCAATTGCTTCTGAAAATTGAACATGGAATCAGATGCGATGTCGGGACAGCCAAGTCTTGGAGCGTCGATAAGTTTCAGCAGTTTCAGGGCGACTGGGACTTTGTAAACTAGAACGTGAGCTCTGGCTTGTTTACCTGCTGATCGAGCTTGCAGGAGTCGCTTGCTCCCTGCGCAACCAGCAAGAATAGGTACCAAACACGTTTAGGCTTGTGATGCCCTGAAACTACAGCTAGGCAAGCAGTATAACTAAAGAAGAAGAATAAATAAAGCCCCTTTCCGGTAACATCTGAAGTCTTATATGACTGATACACTGTCTCAATACGGATACATTGGGTGTTCACGTCCTGCATGTCAATATTTCACCGATCGTTTTCAGACTTTGTCGCGAACTTGGCGGCAAAACTGGCGTGGGCAACATGCATCGTGGGGCTTCCAGCGTGTCAGTTCAAACATGATGAAGGTTCAAAGACTTGGAGGGTGATGGGTTTGGGTTGCAGTGGTGGGGTCCTCAAGGACACCCTCAGCGAACTCTGATCTTCCAGTCTCAGTATGTGTTCCACTGTTGAGGCTAATTTTGCCAAATTATTTCCACTTGTGCTGGGAAAGTAGGACAGTGGCGGTTCCTAATCCGCAGCATACGACCATCGGCATATGCTTCCCTGCTCAAATCGGCATCCGCATTCCAGCCTTGTGAGGCAGCTTCATGTTCAAGGCTTCTTTGTGGAGGTTTTCAGGCACTTTCATTTCGTTTGTACAGCAGCTAGGGCTAGGGCTTTCATGTAAGACTCTTAGATAAGTTCTTCGTATGGGCTTGTGGAACGACCATGCATAATGCTGTCTTCAATTGCATGGCAATCCGGATGTGGCAGGCTTGGATTAGATCTTAGTGAATCAGGATTGTGGGCGCTGCCCCCACAAACACCAGCAGGTACAGGGCAGGACCTGCCCCATCAAAATTCACATTCCGCTACAGCGCATCGTATGCAGCTATGGAAGACGAAGTGGTGGAGCCGCGTGCCCTGGAAGCTTATGCACAGGCCACAAACGGGCCTAGAAGCAGGCTAGTTTGCTTGTCAAAGATCGGGCGCTGAAGTAGTGAGTCTCCGGACACTATTATTCTTAAAGGTCTTGAGACTTTGCCTAGTGCCGGGTCATGCACAAGCCTTCAGTCTTCCCTGAATCTTTTATGCCGGAGGTAGCGCACCATCTGCAAGCAGCAGAAAGTACACTTTGCATAATTTCGTCATTGACAAAACGGGCTGAGGTGCCTGGGCTTCACACACAGTAGTAAAGGCCTTGCACCTTTGTAAAACCCAGCTATGCCTAGCTGATAGACATGCCCAACCTAAGCATCTCATCATCTCAATGCTTGATGCAAATTGGGAGGTCTGGGCCCTCTACGTGCTTTGCCCCTTTTTCGACCGTCTGCTTTTGGGCGTTGCTGGTGCTGTGGACTCGCGACCCTTGGGTGCTGGAGATGTGGCTCAGACATAAGCTCCTTCATGAGTCAAGTATGCTTTAAAGTGTATGCAGTGTACTACTGCATTGCGGAAGTTGGACGTTGTCTGCCAGAAGGTGGTGCTCTTGCCCTTGGCTGCCTCGGCCATGCTGGGAGGCGACCTCGGCCTGAGCTTGCACCTGGCTCTGATTTTCCAAGCCTTACCAAGAGCAAAGGCATTGTTGGGCCCAGTAGGTCAGAAGGTTTGCAAGCAACTCTGAAACTGCTGCGCACATCCAAGGCTGGTGCTGGCCCATCTTGCCACTTTTCTGACAGAGACTAGCACGCCTGCATCTACCAGTAGGTAGCATGCCTGCAATCAATCGTGCAGGTTGTCACGCCTGGTTTTGGAATTGTCCAGGTTTCTTGTTTGATCGAAGATAGAGGTCTGGAAAGTAAAGCGTGAGTGTCCTTTTACTGGGTGAAGCCTGTGAGGTGAAGCTGATGATGTTTGCATGGCGGATGCCGCTCGTGTGGGATGCTTGGCACAAGTCCTGGTTGCTTTTGAAGGGCCTCCGAGTCTGAACGCACACGAGGCCGTCACAGATGCCATTTAGGGGTTTTGCGCTAGCCCGAGCGGAAGTGGTACTTGAAAGAGGCCATCCAGGGTCTTTCACTTCCTCTTCTTGACACAGCTGCAGGCGTGGCCTGTCGAAATCTATTTGCATGTCAACGTGGTAGCTCCTTTTGGGCCACCGTGCCAACATGTAGGTATTTCCCACAGGGACGGGCTTGCCAACACGCGAGTGTCCAGGAGCTGCCAGGCCAATGCTCAAAGACGATGGGACATTGCAAGCATTTGCAAGCCGTAGTAGCTGAAGCCATGACTGAGTATGTAAGATTTTCAGGGCTGTGACGTATCGAGCGTGTTGTCTATGCTGCGCAAGCCATGCAATTCACTCAGTCAGGTGACGATGAAAACAACGCCTGTGGCGACAGAAAGTCACCATGGTCTTTTTTCGTGGGGTTTCGATGTGTCCAGGATCGGCAGGCATCGGTGCATTCCTATTGGCAAAGCAATGTTCCTCGACTCATTAGTCATGTTATCGTCTCAGCTCCAAGCCTCCCAGAAAATGCTTTTCTCCACACCCTGTTCTCTTTTTGAAGTGGAACTTCCGACTTGGTCTGACAACCCCTCGCATTGTCCAAGTCGTGGAATTGGGGCACTTCACCTGCGATCAGGGCTTTGCTGAAGGCGTTTTCGCGCGGGAAAGCTTGGCAAGGGCCTTGCATTCCATATCATCCTTGTCACAATGAGCTTCGTGGGGTGTCTAAGGCTGAGAAAGATGAGCTTGTTAGATGCCCTGGCATGCTTCTGCGGCAAGGAACCCTACAAAATTTGAATGACTGTTGTTCCACGAAACGGCAGGGGTGCTGACAACACGAAGTATTCATTTTCCAGGGTTTTCTGCTAACCCATTCATGCGTAAAATCAGACCAAAACCCGTAGTTTCGTGCCGCTTTAAAGGCTCTAATTCCACCAGGCGTGCTATGTGCGTGGCCAAGTTGGGCAGATGATCCATTACCATCTCGACGACCAGACAAGTTCTTGATCTTCGTGAACATAAAGTCGGATAACATTGGGACAAGGGAATCATGACCGCTGCACATAGTCCAGATGTTCCTGGTACATTCGCGGAAAAGATACCGCCGAAAATCAATCACATTGAGGCCACAATGTACATGTGCGTCTTCTTGTTTCACTTGCGCAGTGCTGCCGGCGTGAGAGTCGTTTTGCGCAATTGATCCTCCTGTCTTATATGCTAAAGTTAGATAAGTTAGAGATAGTCTGCCGTTGCACCCGATGGCCGGTGTATGCGCCATTCACTGTACAGAAAGGACTTTGACCAGACGGGCATTTGTTTGTATGTTGAACATTTTGTCCGGACATGTTACCCTGAAGCTATACTGTAGACAACCCCGAAATTTGTACCAGAACAACCTGAAGAAAACGCAGCAAACACTACAGAGAACTTCAAGACTCTGGTTTTGAATTTGTTTCAGGTTTGTGCCACGGCTTCCAGTCGTGTATTCACCTTTGATGTGTTCCGAAGAGTCTGGTGACCACGCAAGAGCGCGGTCTCGCAACATTCCCTGCCAGACCAGCAGTTTGCCCGTGCATTTACGTTTGTGTTGATACGGTGCAAGACCATGCGAGCTTGAATAACATGCTAGCCCCAAGCCACAGCCAGGATTTGTTGGGGATACTTGTGGATCTAGGCAATGAAGGTTCACTCGGCTCTGCCACGTCTGTAATGTCAAAAAAAACGGAGATACGGGCTGAAATCAATGGCGGCAGGGAGCGGGTATTGCTCTTGCATCACAAGGAAGGGGCAGGAGAAGGTTAAACAAATAGCTTTCGTGAAGATCTCTGCATGCCTTTCGGCCAGAGCCCGGGCAAAGTCTTCCTATGGTGTTGCCACCTTGACAGACGAGGATGTACATTAGCTGTCGCCATTATCAATCACTATCCCGAGCAAACGGATGCTTCAAGAAGCGCTGGCAACGCATGGAAGAATCAGCGTGAGCAGTCCGCAGCGGAGTGGGCCGGACTCGAATGTCAGAGATGCAGAAGCTCCATGTGTTCCATAGTTCTTGGAGCCACTTCAAATTGAGCCGCAAAAGTTGTCCCAGACATTGCTAGAATTTCCTGAACGGAGCACACCGGAGTTTTCATCAGTGCGTCTGGGAGCTAAGGACCATGAGTGCTGGGCAGCTGCAACCGAGGTGACCTTTGTGGCCGGCCAGCACCATCTCTGATCAGAATGACTCACTTCTGGGTTGCGGGCAGCGTGCTCGGGAAAAGTGAGAATCTTGTCGGTGCCTAGTGGCCAGTTGACAAACACAGTAGTGGCTCACTGTTTTAAAGGTTTCAATATGTTTCAATCACCGTTGGTCAACTGAGTGCTTGAATCGGGTGTTGTATATACTTGGGCACAGGTTGTTTGAAGCCTAGAGGTCAGCCCAGCTACTTCAGGTTGGTCTAGTTCTTCTGAGAGGCGCTGGAAGCACAATCAAAAGGCACAGATGTCTCAGCCAATTTGCAAGGACAGGGCCAGCTTATCACAGGACATATGAAGTTGCTTCAGTCTTTGGATGGTTTTGAGGTTCTGGCTGCCTTCGGCGGCAGAGCTGGCTTGGCTCACAGACTTTGGGCAAATGCACGAACGCAACTCCTGTTGCTTTACGCCCCTGGGACTTTTTTCAGCATGTCGCACCAGCCATCAGTGAATCAGATCCATCACCTGGCCAGGGGCTCTAATAGGACTAGTTCATCCGCACTTTGCAGTTGCGACCGCGAGGCCGCCGCAGCATTCTGGAAGCTGAACACTTCTTTCCTGGATCATCGAACTTCCTGCGGCACAGTCCCCTGCTTTCGTGGTTTGTTGTGCTGCGAGGTTTCTTATAGGCTTGGAGACTGTTCGGATCTTGTGTTCGGAGCTGAATATTGACTAGCTTGTGCGGGAACCACCCAGAATGGCGGGATCTCAAGGATAGCCCCTGGGCAACGTGCAAGAGAAAGTAAGCCTATCCCAAATCAAAAAAGCTTAAAAAAAAAGCCGACACATGCGAAGCGACCGCCGTCTGGTTGTCAGGTTGTAGGCTGGAATCAAGGGGTCCAAACGGCCATTGGCGGAGTCTAAAGGTTGCAGGACCTTATGAGCACGCCGGATGCTGACAGCGGCACATAGCTATAACTATCAGTGCCAAATCACGGGCACAAGTACTGATGGTACTGGTAGAACGCCGTAAACTCATAATTCGGGTTACGACGGGAGCACAAGGCCGGCCCTGCTGCCTGACGTTTCTTGTCTCATGCAAAGCTTTGCATTCGCATAAACATGATCCATAACTTGGGTTCTGTACAGCAACTTGTTGAGCTTTATAAGGGAGCACCCGCAGGCTTCCTGAAGGGCGACTGAAGTCGACCGTAGGAAAGGTGTTCCGGCTGGACGAAACTGTAGCGGTACGATAGTTCAGTAGTAGCAATGAGGGTCTTGAGATTGAGAATACCAGGAATGTTCAACTGCGCTTGATTTTGCAAACTTGCATTAAGGCTCTGAACAAATCAGGTACGTCAAGCAGGTTAAGACAACTTCGAGAATCTAGCAATTGAAGCGTTGTAAGATCAGGTAAGTTGCTGATTTCATGAGGTTCAGCCCTGTCAGATGAAGTGGATGAGGGATTTCAAGCAGCTCGCATATCGTAAAGACCGAAGGTTCTCTGCATCCCAATCCGTGGAAAGCCCATTCATCTTTAGGCAGAAGTGAATGCGGAACAGTGCGAATTTGTTGTGTCAAGGTTTTCGTTTATGATGGTAACTTGTACCACGTGCTTAAGGCCGGAAAGATCAAAAAGTGGTACACTCAGGGGACAACAGCAGCTGCAGCGCAACTTCGCAAATGAGGCAATTCTAGGCACCAAATTGGCACAAGTGTAGATGAAATACGAATTGTTTGGGAAAACGAGGCCCATGTTGGGGTTCGATGTCCGTCCCCGAAACAGGCTCCCGAACGTGGCCGAAGACGCCTTGGCCTGGTGACGTGTTTTTTTTCACGGTGACGCGCTCATTTTGGAGCCACCATTTTTCGTCCCGACTTGGCCTTCATTCTAGTCATCCAGTTTACATCCCCGCTTTTGGCTCGAATTCGCAAAATGGCCACGCTCAAGTTGTATGCAAATTCATGCGTCCGCTCTTTGGATGTGAATTCAAGAACCTAGGACCCATGAACACACTTCCACAGAAATGCTATGTTGATGCACCAAGTACAGTGACAGCGCTGCTTAAGAAATAGCTACACTCAGATGAGGGTACCTCGATTTCCTAATTATGAGGCCTACTCTTTTTTTTATCAAAAATATTCTATTTGACATTGAGGGTACCTTCGATGTCTTAGTACATATTTCTTAATTCGGGAAAATATGATAAACATGACGCATTTCAAACAAAAAC
Organism: Symbiodinium pilosum; assembly: GCA_905231905.1. Classification (NCBI taxonomy): domain Eukaryota; class Dinophyceae; order Suessiales; family Symbiodiniaceae; genus Symbiodinium; species Symbiodinium pilosum. Next base: position 10,134 of record CAJNIZ010000372.1, on the reverse strand, counting down.
CAAAATTAAGAAATTGAGGTGAGGCGCTGGGAGATTCTGGGATGTTTTGGGAAGGCCGGGGAGAAAATGACGCAAGTAGAAGTTAAACCTAGCACCTGCAGCATCTCAGGACCATCACTTAGCCACTGAGCTATTCAGAGGTTCCGCGCCAAGCCCAATTGCCTCCTCAATAGGGCTTCTCAGAGCGACCAGATTACAATAAACCTTTAGTTAAGAAATTGAGGGGCTCAATTTCTTAAGTTTAAGAAATTGAGGTGCTCAATTTCGTAATTCGACCGTTTTTGTAATTTTTCAATTTCGATTAAAATTGAGCAGCCGTGGTATTTCTTATTAAGAAATGATAAGAAATGCCACAGCTGGTCCATTTCTCAGTAAGAAATACCACAGCTGGTCCATTTCTCAATAAGAAATACCATAGCTGGTCCATTTCTCAATAAGAAATACCACAGCTGCTTTATTTCTTAATAAGAAATACCACGGCTGCTCAATTTTATTCGAAACTGAAAAATTATAAAAACGGTCGAATTACGAAATTGAGCACCTCAATTTCTTAAACTTAAGAAATTGAGCCCCTCAATTTCTTAATTCAAGGTTTTTTGTAATCTGGTCACTCTGAGAAGCCCTATTGAGGAGGCAATTGGGCTTGGCGCGGAACCTCTGAATAGCTCAGTGGCTAAGTGATGGTCCTGAGATGCTGCAGGTGCTGAGTTCAACTCCTACGTGCGTCATTTTCTCCTCGGCCTTGCCAAAACATCCCAGAATCTCTCAGCACCTCACCAGGTCTATTCAATTCTAATCGAATTAAGAGAGTTAACAAAAAGGCTAGATTAAGAAATTGAGCCCTTCAATTTCTTAAATTTAAGAAATGGAGCCCTCAATTTCTTAATTTGGTGTTTTTTGAAATCTGGATGTTTTTTTTGTGAATTCGGAGATGAATTGCAGTAGGTCATTTCTAAACATATCTATGACCAAGTCTTTGATTTTTCCAGAATTGATACATTTCAAAAACAGCCACATTACAAAAAACAAGCTAAATTAAGAAATTGTCTCCCGCGAGNNCTATTTGCCCTGTATTTTCAACATAAATTTCTATGCGCGGCCGCCAAGGGCTCAATTTCTTAAACCAATGATTTCTTATACAGCGCTGTCGCTGTACCAGCGCCTTCTACTGATCTTCTTGGGACAAACCACCTATCTGGTAGGAATGATCCTTGTACCTCTGGCATGGGCTGGTGCCATTGCCTCGTCAACTCTGGAGCGTGTCTCGTAGACATCCATGGACTTCAGCTCTTTCAACGGTCCCTCAACGCGCTTTAATCTTCCCTTGAAAGTTGGCTGTGCTTGGAAGGATCTGACGTACCTGTTCAGGTTTCAACAACGATTCCCATTTAGTACATCCAGCATCTTGTGCAACTGTTCAACATACCTGGCTCACTCGGCAATCTGGGAACTTGCGTGACTCATCCTCTCAACATCACAAAGAGGAACTTCTGGCTCTGCCGGCACCTGATTCATCTCTGAGTCAAGTGCTTCATCCCTCTGGCGATCACATTGCGTTGGCGGTGCGGAAAACGTAAGACCTGAGACGTGGATCCAGGTTCAAGGCAATGATTCGCTGCTGTTGACTCCTCTTTGCTGCTTTCGATGGCTCAGGTGATATTGACCCAGGTCCTTGCCGCCTACGCACCTCCCACCATCGCTGCGGATCTGGCGCCCACGGTGGCCAGGACCCGCATGTCGGCATGACGCACGTGGAATAGACCCTTCAACATCAAACGTACAAACCATTTGCCATGGAAGGGGCAAGGAGATCCCTCCTTACCGCAGGAACTTGTCCAAACCGGAACCTCACAGAATGATGCCAGGCCTTCTTGACCGCAACTGTCCAAGCAGAAGCCTGCAAGCCTGTTGGAACCTTGCGGGTCAGGGCAAGCTCTATCGGCTTTGCTTCCTAGCAGGACGCAAGGGCTTCTGTACCTTTTCATGCATGCGTACTGTAATTTCTTTTCAGACATGGCCAAGTACGACAAGCAGATACGTTAGACGTTGCAGGCTGGCCCCTTTTGCGGCATTGGGAGGCGAAGTGTCTTGGCTGCAGTTAGTGCTAGCAATGCAACTCGGACAAAGCCAAATGAACGTGACCTCTGAGTCCCAACTCAAAGTTATTGCCTATTGCAAATCTTTGAATTTGAGTTTATAATTATGGCATGGGGAAAGGGACAGTTAGCAACAGTGATTTTGCTCAGAAGGATTTGGGGGAGACCTTTGCCAGGCGGTTCTGCCCTTCGCCCTGGGCTTCGCGCCGCGATTGGGCGCCCCTTGGTTCTGTTTGGCCTTCTACGATATGCCACACAGTCCACTCGTGAGCTTGACTGCCTGAGCACTGCAACCAAGCTCATCCGTGTGGTCAGGTTCCGTTAGCATTGCTCTTTCACCTTCTTGTGGTCCTGGCACCTGCGCCAAACTTTGCTGGAGGCTGTGGCCATGCTTGTGAAACTTCAGTCCTTGCTTGCAGCTTGGAAGGCTTCTCCGTGACTTGCGCTTCGCGACTTCTTCTTTGCCTTCCTCCAAAGGCGCTTGACTTCTGCACCCGAGAAAGATCGAGATTGTGGTCCTTGCGTGGCCAAGAGCTTTGGGAGTGCCAGGCTGCAGGCTCTGCACGTATCTCGGCTGCTGCGGTTCTCGGCGCTGCAGTCGCGGCCGGCTTCATCCGCAGTTCCTTAACAAGTCACGGCTCCGAATCCGCTTTGAGATAAATGAGAGGAGCTGCAGCTCGTGAAGTCTATGCAAACGATTTCAGCTTACCGGATCTGTTAATTAGCCTTGGCTTTGTTGGAGTAGAGTAAACATCTCTGCTTGAGACAGTGCGGAGACTGTTCGAGTTCAGCTGAAGGTGCAGCCTTCGCGATCTTCGTCTTGATTTTGCTCATGACTGGTGGCTTGGCCTTTCAGAGTTACGCTTGAGCATCCTTAGTTGCTATTGCATAGCACCAGGCCAATGTCCAGCTCTAAGTCTGTGGAGACCTCGGAGATCCCTGGAGACCCCTTAAGTCTTTCATTTCCAAGCCTCATTTGAAGCTGTGAGTCCCGGCATTCCGTGCCCAAAAAGCCTTTGGGGTCATCGCGGGCCCTGCATGGGAAGCCTTCTGAAGAGTTTGTGTCGGCCATTGACTTCCATCCACAAGAGGCCCAGAATCCTGGCAAACCCGACGCTGCAACAATATCTCTGGGCCCAACACCTAAAGCCTAAAAGCCTTGGAGTCATATCCAAGTCTTGAACAGCTGACTCGTAAAGAGATCTTGTGGTCCAAAGGCCATGAGGCGACAGGCCTCAGGACATGAACAATGTTTTCATGATCTTCCGCTGCGGGTACTGTCAGCAATCTAGGCGTCCGAAACGATTCGTGGCCAGCTTGAGAACACTTTTCGTCTCAAGAGCCAGTCAAACCGTGCTCCGCATGCCGCCAACCTTGCGGCAGCAACAGAGGCTCAGCTGTTCTTGCCTGCAGCAGCGGCGAATGGAACAAAGGCTCAGGCTCGGGTGCTTGACGTGGGACGATTCAGCAACTTATGCTCAGGTGGGTTCCAGATGCAGGCTTTGGGGTTGCAAGCGCAGGCTAAAGTTTGAAAGTCAGACCTGTCCGTTTGTCTCAACTTCCACACTCGCCCAAGCTGATCAAAGTGGCCCTGAAACGATTCTTCAAACCAGCACCATGTTCCGAATTCAAGCGTCCTTTGTGTTGGTTCAGCACTGTTCAATCTCTGGCGCTGTAGGCCCCCATCCCCCAAGGCCAACGCGCTTGAGTACACGTAACGATTTCTGGGTCCACCGTCTAAACGCGCTCACGCAGCCTGGGTCTTGGCGGGTGTTTGAAGTCTCTGTGAAATCCAGCTCCCGTACTGTGAGATCCACCCCCGGTTTGTTCAAAGTTCCAGCAGGATGCTGCGCCGGCGCCATACTTCGGCCAACTTCTCTCGCCACCTTAGCGTGGCCGAGTTGCACACTGTGGGATGAGGCTCTTCACAAGTCAACATGGTCTGAAGAGGAGATCGAGGGTTTGCAGCAAGAGCCTGCGGAGATCTTCTAAAGCTTCCTGGAGGCATTGCCCCGACAACCAGTAGTGTGAACAAGCTGGCCCAGGTATGCTTTCATACTTCCTGTGCTTGGCCTCCAACATATGGCCACTTTGCTTGGCTTATTGGTTCCTTCGGATGGGAGGGCTTGCAGGCATGTTTGAAAGCCTGGCTGGTATTTATTTCAGAAGGGGGCAAGTATCATGGCACAGGTTTCGCCAACAAAGATACTTGCCCAGGCTTACGTGCAAGCGGGTTAAAAGGTGGTGGACAAGTTTGTGCTGGGAGCTCTGGTGATTGAACTGCTCGGCTCTGAATTCTGTATAAGGTCTTTCAGGATGAGAACTGGACGATGCAGGTGACTCGTGAAAACTTAAGGATTGAGAATGTCCAATAGATTTCTTCTTTGATCTGTACTGAGCGCCCAAGCGCAGCACCAAGATGCTTGAGTGCATCAAGGAAGTTCTGTGACCCTTGGGCCTTTGAGTACTCAAGGATATTCAAGGTGTTTTGTTGGATCCCGACCAGGCTTCTTGCTCCATGTATGCCAACTTGAAGCACTATGCGGGCTCCAACCACCTCTTGGTCCCGACCGGGCTCCTGCAGGCCCCCTGTGAGGACATCATCGTTTACAAACCCTTTATGATCCCACTGGCTTACATGACCTGCGGCCACACCGCACGTTCAGAAGCAACAGAAAGCTCATTCAGGGGAGACTCCAGAGATGCGTAGCCCTTTGACATGGAGGGGTCTTAGCTGGGCACAAACATCAAGAAACACTAGTATTACTATCATGGATTCTGATAGCCTAGCGCCATGTCCTCCAATGCATTCACATGAAATCTTAGCGGACATATTTTTGGTCTATGTGCTGTGTACATGTACGATGAGATATGTACTGCAACATAGTAAGGAGACCCTTCATGCGTTCATCAGCGCATCTTCCCCTTTCTGCATGTTTCTCCATCGCACACAGGTGTGCTGCTCTCTGGTACACTCATATTGACTCTTCAGTGTCCGTGCTGTGATCTCCAGCCTTCTCAGCCTTTCCTTTCCTATACAGTCGCGCTCTCCGTCTGACACACCACAGGACCACCCACACCGTCGAAGGCGAAGAGACTTAACTAGAGCCCCATTTAGGTGCTCCAGCTCCAACACCGCCGATGAATTTCTGTTTCACGGAGCTTTCCATCAGTCTTGGTGGGCTAAAGCTCTGCTTGCCAGGAAGCCTTTCCCAGAACCTTTGGGAGCGAGCTGCTCCGAATCGATCAGGCATAGACGAAGTCTTGTTTGGCGTAGAAGTCCTTGTGAAAGTAGGTGTTCAATGTTCGAGGGTGCTGGGTCGCCTTGTAGGACTTGTTCCCTTCTGCAGAAGCATGTGTCAGTACAACGTGCTGGGGCAAAGCTTAGCAGCGGCTTGCTAGCATTGCCAATAAGATTTTCTCACTCGAGAATGTTGCAGCAGCTTGGTATCCCAGTGCAGGCTCCTATCATTGTAGTGTATTCCACTAGAAAGACAGCAGCCAGCTATACGTGGCTGGATTGACACTTCGCCAAGCCTTTCCCCTTCCAGATGATCACAAACGCAAACCCGCGTATGTGTGCTTGCACATGCTGACCCTGACAAAATTCCGAAAGTGAGTTCACGTCGCCATGTTATGTTGATCAAGGGTTGTGTCACATCCGCAGCCTTGGAGGCCACTGGCCTATTTGCGGCGCAGCAGCTTGAGCTGCACTGAATCACACAAGCATTGCTAGGCCAACTTCACGAACACGGTCTAGTCCACAGCTCTAGCGCAGCCACGTTAAGGATGCTAACGCACGTTTGGGAAATTGCTTGTTTCGTGATTTATGGCACAGCCTCCACCTGTCCAGGAACGTGTGGACGGAGATTGAGCCCAAGCAGGCTGTTCAATTCCTTCGCTCTGCGAACCACAGCGGCAGGCCTTCTCATGCCAAGCCGTGTGGATGAGGAATGATGAGGTTGATTTTGCCTGGCCTAATTCGTGAGCTTACACTCGCTCAAGATCGTCAGCATCACTTGTTTTTCAGGCCGCTGCATCAGAATTGTCTTCACGGTGTAGATGGCAAGTTGGCTACAAAAAACATGGTCTGGATGAACTTAAATCATGTGGCGCAAACTCATGGACCTGCTACCTGGCCTTGGCCCGTGACTTGACAGCCTAGTCTGGACAGCGCATGGACAGCAGATCAGGTGCTTCTCTTGCATGACCAACACGTGACAAGTGATTTAGTTTCCGAATTGCAGACAGTTCGTGCCCTACTACGCGCGAATGGGCTCGTTGGATGCCGCTGGTGTACAACTGGAGGAAGAGAACACAGCGCTACCGGTTTCCTGGCAGTCCATTTTGTAACCCAGATACTCGCTTTTGCGGACCCTCAGTTTGTTGAAGTCGTGGATTTCACGCAAGCTACACTATGGCCTCAACAAAAGCCTATAGCCTATAGCACCTTCCCCGTTTGCTTTTTACTTAGGCCTTGTCAAGACCTTCGGCTTGTTTCATACTGCAAGTAGATCGAAGCCAGGTTGTGATGCCAGCGCTGGAACTCCGCCGCTCAATAGCGCTGCTCCGCAGCCGTGGTCTTGCAGGAAGCCTGCGCTACGCAGCTCAGTGGCAGAAAAGCTGCTGCGGAAGATCTTCAGCCAGCTTGAAACTTTTCAGGAATGCCTGGGGACAGATGTCGCAAAGAGGAAGGCATGTCATTGGCAATTGTTGGACGGAGGCGAGTTTCTTCTCAGGCAGCCTCTTTGTCCTCTGCCCATGGCATGCACCAGTTGACTTGATGCCACGTTGGGGTTTGAGGCGCGAAAGCACCGACCCATCTTGAACGCCCTGTCTCGAGGTTTGTACTCGCTTTGAGTGGATTATCTAGTGACAGTCGTCCATGGCATCTCTTGGGAGTCTTGGAGCTACCTGTAGCTTCATAGGCTTGGTATGGAATCCGCCAGAGTTGATTTAGCTACGCCTAAGGTCCGTCTGCCAGCCGGGCTGCGAACTCCTGCTGAATGGTTGGCCCACGAGGGCGCAGCTATCCAAGTTCACAACAATGGCACCAGGGCCAAGGGGCTGAGTCTTCCAGGTTTTGGTTCAGTTACTTCATGACTGGCTGCCGTTCTATGCTCCAGCTGCTGATATCATGTGGGACTAGCCTGCGCAAAGTCTTATCACAGGCCTTGTCTCAATGCGATCGGGTGGCCGGGCCTTGGTGATGTTTAGATTAGTGACATTTCCATTCATGGGCATACCGCCACGAGGAATTTGCTTTTAAGCATTGTGCAGTCTTCCCAAAGTGTGGAACAAGGGGAGCGACAATTTTGGAGCTAATCTGGAAGTCCATAACAGCTCACGCAGAAGAACTTTGCAGCGCATGCGCACCAGGTAGTTGCACCTTTGACTCCATGCCCTGTGCAGCTGATGCACCTCAGCTGATTGAAGCGTTTCAGAGAACAGTCTCTTCTAATTCCGGGGCCCTGCGCGTCGGTATGTGGTGAACGGTGAAGTTTATCAAAGGTTTCTGTCTCATTTCTTGTCCCAGCGTGACCCTCAACCCGCTGAGGAGATCGCTCTGCAGCCGCCACCGCCGAGGCTTTCAGGGGGGACCTGCGCCTGAATTGTGCTGGCGGGGGCAATACAGCTTCTATCATCTTATGATCACTTTAAATGCTGCCAAGTTTCAACGGGTCTCGTGCAACTAGTTTGACCGCAAGGGAAACTCATAAATTACCCTGAAGGCTCCGCTTTTCTCACCGGAAACGTCAGCCAGGCATTCATGTTTCAAGATAATTAATGGAGCATGAGGACGGTGTCCAAAAAACATGGACGAACTCACAGCATGGTGCAATGACACGTTGGCTTGTCTTGGATGGCCGATGCAGAAGTAAGAGATTAATTGGTGCATCATGGTAACCCACAAGGTGGCTTGCCACATTCCTCTTGCCATATCCATACGCCCTGCTGCCTGGTGATGAGCGGGAGATCCATTGCAGCAGTTAAGAAAGGGGCCAGCGCGAGTGCGTCCCACACCTTCAGAAACATAAAGGAACGCTGTGGGGCCCCCAGCTTTGCATAGGTAAAATTTGAAGGTTTTGGGAGGTCTTGAGGAATCTGAAGTATACCATATTAGATATATGCATACTTATACCAAGCCGAGCCAGCCGCAGCTACTGTATTTCAATAGAAACTTTATGAGGAACCTCAATCGGAGGCCCAGTAGAATAGGAATCAAATGTCAAATGATCTCGTCTTGTAGCAGGGCTTTTGGTCTGCGGGTCTGGGCAGGCTTTTCCAGAGTAGCTGTACCTTGACCACACCATGGGAGTCATGGGGAAGCCTCCAAATAAAGCAACCGGGGCAGGAGGTATCCACATAATCCCTTCCCCCCAAAATATCAAATCCACCCCCAATATTAAATGATAAATTCAGAGGATTAAAACTCCAGAAGACTACTTTTAAAAGGGGAAGACTACTTTTAAAAGGGGCCACCTAATAATGAATTAGGGGGGGTTTGAGGTCGTTAGGGGGTATTAGAAGAAATACAAAGGAATTAGGGATCCCCTCCGATTCCTGGGTTTTGGCTGTTTTTCTTTTGGTTTTAATAAAGGATTGTATATACGAGAATTGGGTGCGATTTTAGTTGATTTTATTACAATTTTAGCCATATGTAATTAAATCTCAATTGAGTTTCATTCATTCGATTTCAATTGATCTTAGATGATTTTTATCAATCTTAATTGGTTTCAAAGGTATTTGAATTAAATGCCAATTGATTTTAACGTGATGTTAATTCGATTTCAATTGATTTTAAAGGAATCTTAGGTACATTTCAATTGATTTTAACGGTGTTTTAACTAAATTTCAATTGATTGGATGTTAATTCGATTTCAATTGTTTTCAAGGAATTTTAAGTAAATTTTAATCGATTTTTACTGCATGTGTTTAAAAGTTTCCTTTCATTTTAACGTGGATTCTAATTCGATTTCAATTGATTTTAAAAGGAATTTTAAGAAAAATCAATCAATTTTAAAGGTATTTCAATTAAACCTCAATTGATTTTAACGTGGATTCTCATTGCATTTCAATTGATTTTCTAAGGAATTTTACTTAGATTTCAATTGATGAAAAGGAAGTTTGATTTAATTTTAATTGATTCTAGACGTATTTTAATTCGATATTCAATTAATTACTAAATCAATTATGCATTTTCCATGGCATTTAAATGGAGTTTAAAGGTAGCCCTATCTAATTCCTTCAATAAATATCCCCCTGAACATTAATCAATTTCTTGGGGCCCGGTTCGTGTCGGGTTCGGCGTGTGTGTGCGGGTCTTCACGCTGAAGTGTTGCCTGTGTCTTTGAGAAATGCATGCCTAGCACGAGGCACCTGGATCATCTGAGGGCGAGCAGCTTCCTCGGGGGCCAAAATGAAGAGCATGCGGGGTCCACGGGAGGTCCAACATGCTCCCATCTTAACATGGTGCCATCTGAAAGTCCTCCCGGGGCCTCCCCACTCTGTGGAAGGAACCCAGATATCTCCCTGCGACTATATGGCTACCGCTCAACATGAAAGGTCCGGAACAAGGGCGAGCGCACATCCCGATCCAGACCCCGATCCAGAGCTCCGGATCAAGTCCTGCGAGTTCCGTTCCAGACCCCTCCGTTCCAGAC
>CAJNIZ010000371.1:20732-31386 GCA_905231905.1 Symbiodinium pilosum | reverse complement strand
AACCCTGAACCCCAAACACCAACCCAAAGGCTGTAGCCATCCTACTGGACCACCCAACTGGTGACTGGCGGACTCTGGCCGGCATGCTGAATCTGGGCCTTTGCTTGGGGAGTTTTGCAAAAAGGAGGTTTAGGGTTTAGGNNATTTAGGGGGTTAGAGTTTTGGGTTTAAAGTTTTAGGGCTTAGGGGTTAGGCGTTGATTTGGGTGTTTCTCACATTGGGGATTGGGGAGCCCTTGCATGCAGAAGCCCCATAAATAGGTGCGCCGGCAGGAGATATATGGGGATTGCAAAGGCGCTGGGAAGCTATGGAGTTGATTTCCAGGCATTTCCAAGGAAGCTTTGTTGGAGGATATCGGTCTCTGATGTGCCATGCATTGTGGCTGCAACTTTTGCAGAGTCCCTCTATGCATCTGTATATGTCTACACAAAACAACTCCATGGGTACACGCATTAACGCCATGCGGTGAAGAACATCACCATTTCCTCTTTATCCGCCTCCTTGGGCTCCGTTTCTTTAGAAACCCTAAACCTTAAGCCCTAAACTTTTATACGGTACCCTAAACCCAAAGCCCTAAGCCCTAACCCCTTTGTATCTGGAACCATGCATCCAACAGCCCAGAAGACCCCCAAGCCTTCTTAGGAATCGCCCAGACTTCCTACAGCAAATGGTCGGCTTTGACATCGATAAGGCAGACACTTGCAGGGTGTAGGGTTTAGGTCGAAGGGCTGGAACCCCACCCCAATATTCTTCCCCTGCCATCCTTATAGGGCTATAGTAGCAATATTCTTCCCCTACTATCCTTGTAGGGTTCCTTAAATTTGGCCCCTACGTTACAACCTGAACGCCTACTCCTTAAACCGCCTAAACCCTTAAACCTTGTTCCGGGTTTACGGTTTAGGGGTTAGGAGGACCCCCCACCCTGTAATAGTGGATTTTTTCGGAATACAAGAGGACCCTAATATATCCTTATTATCCCTTATACTCACTATTACTGGGTGGGGGGGTCCACCCAATTTAGGGGTTAGGCTTTAGGTTTTTAGGGCAGAGGTGACGCCAGCGATGGCCTCCCGACTGGAGTGGTACTTGGAGAACGAGAGGCTGGCCCTTGATCTCAGTGGTTTAGGGTGTAGGGTGTAGGGTTTAGGGTTTAGGGTGTAGAGTTGGCCTTGGGTACTGCCCCCACCCAGTAACAGTCTATATTAGGGGTCATATTAAGGGCTACATATAACCATATTATAGTTATTATCCATCTGTTACTGAGTAGGGGCAGTATCCAGGGTGTAGGGTTGGCCCTTGATCTAAGGACATTTTAGGTGGAAACTTTTCCCCATTTTCTTATCAGCCTTGTATAGCCCTTGTATACATTCTAGTGTCCCCGTATAAGCCGTATGTAGACCTCATGTAAAGGTACCCACCTGGTAAATACCCGCCGGAAATCTAGAGGGTACGAACTACAGTCCTTTTCGAGGAGCTGTATCAGTTCTTTGGGTTTAGGCGAGCGTGCGGTAGACCCTACTTCTTAGGTCATAAGCCTAAATCCCAAACACAACTTTGAGACTGAAGCCCTAAACCCTGACACTACACCTGACATCCTAAGCCCCAAGCCCTAAAACCTAAGCTCTGAGCCTTAAACCCGGAACTCTTAGCACCTAGACCCAACCCTAAGCCCATCAGCTGTCTGGGCTATCTGTGGATTGGAAGTTTGAGCCCCGAAGCTCGGTTTTTGGGGACACCCTTATTCCCTAAACTCTAAGCCTTAAACCCTAAACCCTAAACCTTCAACCCCAAATTCTAATAAACCTTTTGCCCTACATGGCGTCGAGGCTGCGCCCAGAGATGTTGAAGAAGATGGCTTCAGCAGCCTGGACCTTGCTTCTGGGCTATATTTAGGGGTTTCCTATAATAAGGATTATAGCATATTAGGGGCTACATTGGGGGTCCCCCATTTTGGGGAGCTGCCATATTTAAGAAGCTCAAAGGTTCAGGGTTTAGGGTTGAAAGGTTTAGGGTTTAGGGCTGAGGGCTCATGTTTTAGGGACCAGAGTTGGGGGCTCAGGGTCGAGGGCTAGGGTTTAGGGTTTAGGTTTTAGTGCCATTTATAAGTTACGAGGTTCGTGTAAGGGTATGTTGGGGCAATTCGAGCTAGCAGCTAGATGAGAGTAGAAGTAAAGGGTATTTGCTGTGATCCTACATGAGATAATATTTTTGAAGCTCCCCAAGGGCATTCGTAGCCCTTATCTCCTTTATACATCCTTATAGAACCGCCATATTCCGCCTTAACGCTAAACTCTACACCCTATACACCCCTAAACCTCATACACCCTACACTATCCCCTAAACCTTAAACACTCTAAACCTTCAACCCTAAACCCTAAACCCTCAATCCTGACTCTAATCCCCGGCCGCTAAACCCTAACCCTCAACCCTAAGCCCTAATCCCTAAACTATAGAGGAAATCCTGTAACTGTAACCCGAAAGCTGAGGATGGAGTGGGTGCGTGCTGCTTACTGGGCCGGGGTGCTGGAAACTTAGGAAGGATAGGGGTTAGGGTTTAGGGTTTAGGGTTTAGGGTTTAGGGGCTTAGTTGGGACCTCTGTACTGCAGACCCCAGCTTTCACTAGGTTATTCCCGACACAGTTACATGCGGCTTTCCCAAAATTAGGGGGTACCTTTTTCGGGGTCTCAATAATAAGGATGATATGAGTTTGGGGTCCATATTGACGTCCCCTATTTTGGGAGACTACCAAAAATACATTAGGTCAATCCCCCTATAGTAATAGCTTCTTAATATGAAATTAATAGGGCCTTAATACACCTACAATAGTCCCTTGTGGTACTCATTGCTGGGTGGGGGATTGACCCTAGAAATATATCCGCTTCTGTTTAAATGGCCAGGCGTCTTTGTACAAAGCGCAGATCCGTGCCATCGAGACGAAGGCCTGAATGCTTTATACCCTAATATATGCCCTAATATATCCATTATAGTAGTTTTCATTGTATTTTCCGTTATCCCAATATATGTATCCCCAATATATACCCCCCCTGTATTGTACTAACCCCAAGCTCTAGCGCGTTTGATCAAGCCTTGCTCGTCGACCGAAGCGGTTCGCTGGACGTTTCGAGTCCCAAAGCAGGACCTCTATGTTCCTTTGTGATTTTTACCCTAAACCCTAAACCCTGAAACCTAAGTTTAGGGTCCGTAGGATACCCAACTTGGAGAACCCCCCCACCAATGTACCAAGAGTTATAGGGGTAATATTGGGGGAATATTGGGATAATGGAAAAGAAGATGGAAACTACTATAATGGGTTATATAGAGTTTACAGTTTAGGGTTCATATTTTTTTGTATTTTTCTGATTTAAGCACATCTCTGAGTCAATGATCCAGCAGAGTACCGCTTCATTTCCTCGGCGCTTTCAAAGGCCTGAAGTTGGAGGTAGGAAAAGGATGAAGTAACCAAACCATAAGGTTTAGGGTTTAGGGTTGCCATAGTCTCATAGACCCTAAACCCCACAACCTAAATCCGTCATCGACGCAAGAGGGAGGGTGGAACAGGAAGTCGCCCTCGTGCGGGTTGCAGGAGTCCCCCTCAAAAAGGGCAAGTGGTTTACGGCTTAGGGTTTAAGGTTTAGGGATAAGGCTTTCGGGTTTAGGGTTTAGGGAGTCAGGTTTAGGGTTGAGAGATTTAGGGTTGCTGCGTAGGATCCTACGCCTTTCCTGTTTCATCCTCCTTTTCATTGCCGTAGCTGCCATGAAGCCGTAGCTTCAAATCCCTAAAAAGGGTTTAGGGTTTAGGGTTAAAACTTCAACCCTAAAGCGTCATCTGTCTCACCCGGGTCTGGGTTTGGCGACTTGCCGCTCAGTCCGGCTGCCCCTGGCAGAGTGCCGCCATCAGGTAGACAACCCGTATACTAGGATAGGGTTTAGGGTTCTGGGTTTAGGGGGGTTTAGGATTTAGGATTTAGGGTTTGGGATCTAGACAGTTAGATTTTTTTGTGGGTTTTTTCAATCAGGGGCCAACAATGCAGAATCAAAAGGTGGAGATTGAGAGTACATGAGGGTTTATTTGCATCAGGTTAGCTGGGTTTCCAAAAGTTAAGGCTTCTGGGTTTGGGGTTTAGGTAATGAGGAGTAGAATGGATTGAGTCAATCATATAGGTGGGTATACGGTTTTTTCGTTGAGGCATGCGGTCTAGGACAAAGGGCTTACATTGAAAAAGCCTGAGTACTTCAACCAGGATTTGCTGTATTCTTGGATGCTTCTGCAAGGGCGTCAAGGAAAGCTATCCTGTAATTTTGAAGATGTTAATACCCTGAGCCCTAAACCTTCAACCCTAAACTCGAAACCCTAAAGCCTAAAGATTTTCAATGTGAGATCTGAAGCTTGCCGCCCTGCAGTCGGCTTAGGGAAGAAGGTGGAGGGTCATGCTGAGGAGTTTTGGGCCCGTTCCTAAAGTATAGGTCTTGAAATTTGTGGTTAGTGGCAGCTTCCTCATATGAGTGGTACTTTAAACGAGGACACTTCTAGTGCCCAACATAGAATAAGATGCTGTTGGTTTTTTGTTGTAGTATTTCACACGAGGCGTATGCTCTTGTAATTGGGTTTTCCTAAAGCAACAAACAACATTACTCGCATAATACCTATCCCGCCCAAGTTAAGCCCAGTTTCCCGTTTCATTCTCCGTTTGATTCTGCATCTGATTCTTCTTTGTTCTAAATAGGCACCCTCTACAATACTATGACTCGAAACCCTCAACCCTCAAGCCTGAATAACCCTACACCCTGAACCGCACAACAGCGTCCTTTTTCCCGTATGTTGACAATTTTGTTCTAAAAGAGTCCCCCTCTCCCTGAAGCCCTGCATTCTTCACTCTAAACTGTGTAGCCGGGGGAAGCTGTTTTTGCGCTCGGACCAGGCAGGCGCTGCAGCAGGAAAAATCAAGCTTTTTACAGGCTTAGGGCTTGGGATTTAGGATTTAGGGCGTACGGGTTGGGGTTACCACAATCTAGTCACCACACGCCTCCCCTAGCATTCAGCACCCCGTCCCCTGAATGAAAGATATTCCGTATGCACCATGGGCCCTGAACCTTTGTGGGAGTGTACGGTCCAATCTTGGCTTGAGCCCTTGGACGTCGAAGTTGGTTCTTGTGAAGTAACTTCAGATCCCCAATGCGTTGCTTGGGAGGGCTCATTCGATTAAAGAGTTTATGGTGTAGGGTAATCTTTTGTATGATGACCGATCTGTAAGATCCATGTCATTTCGGAAGTCCCGACTTGTGGAGTTTGCGCACAGGCGACGGCGAAAGATGGGGAAAAGGGCCCCACCACCCAGGTCCCGCAGATAACAAATGGATCCCCTTTACACAAATGCTACGCAACAGCGAACTCGTGTGCAAAAACTCGCAGTCATTGTGGCACGTGCATGAAGTAGCTCCTGGATCAGCACTTCATTTGGCTAGAGTTCGCTTGCATCCCCGAAGACAGTTGGATCCGAAAACCCTAAACCCTAAACCCTAAACCTTAAACCCTAAACCGTAAACCTTAAACCCTAACCCTAAGCCCTAAAACCTAACCCTAAACCCGTAATCCTAAATCCTGACACGGCTTGGCAAACCTGGCTCCCTTTCCGGTATCTTTTCTGTAGATTCAGCCCTGAGTAGGGTTTAGGGTTTAGGGTCTAGGGCTTAGGGTTTAGCGTTCAGGGTTCAGGGTTCAGGGTTCAGGGTTCAGGGTTTAGGGTTTAGGGTTCAGGCTTTAGGGCACAATCGCAAAAGAATCCTGCAGCTGTGTCGCTCTACTTCCCTGCAGCCCCATATGTCCCTGGAGCCTAGATTCCAAAACCTAAGCTCCAAGCCCTAAGTCATACCTTCAGTACTACAGTAGCTTCCATGTTATGTTTGTCTCCCCTGGCCCGCTAAATCCTACGACCTAGGCGCGGACGCTGTGGGACATCATCAAGTACGACTACATCGGCTACCATTTTCTGAGTCCAGTGTCGTGGCTACTGGCTAAAGATTGGGGGCCTAGTTACTTACCAGTCGTGGAGGATCAAATGAACAAGAAACTGTAGCATGAAATGGAATCTGGGGTTGGGCTTTAAAAGGCTAGGATGTAGGGGCCTACATAATTGCCAATATCATCTTGTGGTTTATCTGAGGTATCCTATACCCTGAGTCTTATATAATAGGAACCCAGGACCATAATATTGCTAAGTCTTCAGGCCCCTACATTCAACTTTGGGGGAGTTCAGGATTGAGGTTTGAGGATTCAGGGTTTGAGGGTTCAGGGATTTGGCGTTAGTGGTTGCTAGCGAGGGATGTGATTCTACAGGGTTTAGGGTTTAGGAATGTGCACTGGTTATGTAGTAGCAGCAAGATGTATATAAACTAGTACCCCATGGCCTTAGAGCACTGGGCTTTACAGGACGGATCCCCTTGTTCGCCAGAAACGGTAGCAGCATGCTCTAGGCCTTGACCCTTGCTCGAACCCTATCGGGCCTAGCGATCATAGTTCAGCAAACTTTCCCTGTATCCATCTCAGTTGAGCTATAATCAAAACTAACCCCTACAATAGTTCCCCATGTCATCCGTTATATCACCTCCTTTATAAGCAGTTTAGATTATAACTCAGTCGATGATGAAGGGTTTGTCAGGATTTTGAAACGTGGCCTTGCCAAGATCCAGAACGCTCATAGTGGTTACTAGGGGGTCATGTAGTCCCGAAGCCTCAAGCACGAAACTTGATCATAGTAATAGTCTGTCCATACTCCGAATCATAGCTAAGGTGGAACAAGAGCTGTTGTGTATCACTGAAGCTAGAGCATTTCGGCTAAGACTTGTAAGCTAGTGTTGCCTGCGTGCAAATCCGACAGACCCCGCATAATTAAGCTTCATATGGTAGTTTCCCAAAATAGGACCCAATATAGACCCCACATTACTACAGTCCTTTCAATAAGGATCCCCAAAAAGGTACCCCTATTTGGGGAAACCCTAAACTTTAAATAGTAGCTTCCATTTTCCCCTATATAAGCCCTATATAGCTCTATATATTTAGGGAAACCCCAATATACGGTACACCCTCATAGATTTTTCGGGATTGTTGTTTCGTCCAATCGCCTGTCTCAGGTTCCAAGCGCGCCCGTGGGATTCCTTCGTTGCGACATAGTTATACTCTAAACCTTATACCCTAAGACCTAAACCCTTAACCCTAAACCGTATACCCTAAACTCTATACCTTAAACCCTTAACCCCAAACATATTGCCCTAAGAACCAAACCCTAAACTTTTAACTCTAAACAGATTATAATGGTGTTGGCTCTGGGTTGGGCCGCCTTGGGGTTGGGGGAGCTCTAGAACCACCCCAAACCCGAGACTGCCCTTTTAGAAAACCCGCCAGTTGAGGACCTACATCACCCTGGGAGGACCTACATGAGCCATAATCTAAACTCCTGAAAGGGGATTATATAGGGGGACTAGTATGGGGGTTATTAAGGGGGATACTAGGAGTTTAGACTACAGCTCACCTGACCCTAGTGATCTAAATAGCCCAATGTTGGTAATATGTTTAGACTTAAGGGCCCAATGTAGGATTATTTTTTAAACTTTTACTTGGATCCCCGGAGTCAAAAGTCAGATTCCCAGGCTTCGCAGGTATGCTTACCATGCCCTTAAATCGGGTAAGTCTAGCTGGGGCAGCCTTAGGCAGGTTCTGGGGAGTTTGTATCAGGGGAACCTTTTACCGCGTTGATAACCTTTATAAAGTACCGGTAGGCATGGGCTAAGCTCTAAAACCTAAACCGCCCTCTCCAACTTATTAGCTATGAGTACGGAATGGAGCAAGGGATCCGTACAGTAGTCTCTATAAATCATAATATATTGTAGTAGCTTTTTTCTGAACCATTCAAAGCCTAAGAAAGAATTTGCATGTTTTTCCCCTTTCTTCATTCCATACCTAAACCCTGAACCCTAAACCCTAAACCCACCGCAGGGCTGGCCCTGAGGGCACCGTAAGGGTGCGCCACATCCTCTTCCGTCATCCCCAGCTGCGCTTCGGTTGGATTTCAGGGTTTAGGGCTTTAAGAAGGAATGGAAAAACAATGGAAACTACCCTAAACCCCTACACGCTCAACCCTTCAGGCTTGTGGGTGAGGGAATGCAAAAGAAGCTGGGAATTGCCACTTGGGGTTCAGGGTTTTGGAAAGGGAAAGGAGATGGAAGCTGCTGGGTGTTGGGTATGCGGATATAGAGTTTACAGATCTGCATATGGCGATAACCAAAAGATAGGGGTACCATAGCAAGGATTGTTGCACTATATTGGGGTCTACTTTGGGGTCCCCCTGTGTATGGCAACTACCATATCTCCCCCTAAACGCTAAACCCTAAACCCTAAAACCTAAACCCCCAACTCGAGTCAGTTAGATATCAGGTGGACCCCCCGACCCTGTCATCAAAGTGGCATAGTAGGAATATAAGGGAGCCAGAGAGGACCCTAATAGAATCACCATTATCCTATTTAATAGTCACTACTACCGGGGGTTAAGGGTTTAGGGAAGTTAGGCTACCTAAGCCCTTAACCCCTAAACCTCAACCCGTATCCTCTCCACACTTGAGTAAGGTAGATAGGCTGTACTGGTAACGGTTTGCCGTTTACAGATCCACGCTGCTAGTGGAATGAGGGCTCACCTGAACCCCAAGACTATGTAAAATAAATGCTTTTTGGACTATTTTGAGAGGTTTTGGGCCATTATTTTGCCTACTGTTGGGGTCACTATATAGGGATTTTTGGGCAATACTTTTACCTACGTTTTGGGTTCAGGTAGGGCCCAGGGAATCCTGAACCTCAAGCCATAAACCCCAAGCGAGCCCTTACTGGGCCTTCAAGGGTTTTTTATAGGCATTTATAGGGTTTAGGTTAGGTGAACCCCCACCCAGTAACAGTGACTATAAGGGATAATAAGGATTATATTGGGGTCCTCTTATATTCCTATACCCCTAAACCCTAAACCCTAAACCCTAAATAGGGGTCCTCTTATCTTCCTATTATACCACTATGACAGGGTGGGGGGTCCTCCTAAGGTTTAGGGTTTAGTGGGTAGGGCCCCTGAAACATGGGCAGAAATCGGATTTTAGCTGGTGAGCTTAAACCGGGTTTAGGGTTGTATAGGGTTTAGGGTTTAGGGTTTAGGGTTTAGGGGGGGCCTGAACCATTAACTCTGGGGACGGAATGGCCGGCAGCCAACTCATTCCTGGCCTTTAGCCCTAAGCCACGTGAACTGCAGTCTAAACTCCTTAAAGGCTGGCTATATATGGTTATAGGGAGTCGGGAGTAGGGTTTACGGACTAAACTCCTTAAAGGGGGGACTATATAGGGGAGTCTTGTAGGGGTTATTAAGGGGGATACTTGGATTTTAGACTACAGCTCATGATATAGACGTTCCCATTTTTCTCTTTCCATTCCCTACCCCAGGACCCAGCTTTTACGTAGTAGTCGTAGTTTCCATTTGTCTTCTTTGAGCCCCAAGCCCTAGACCCTAAGCCCCTTGTCCATTCCCAGTGCCCTAAACCCTAAACCCTAAACCCCTAAACCCTAAACCTTAAACCCCAAACCCTATACCCTAAACCTCTTAGCACCTAAGGGCTAAAGTCCCAGTAACAGTAATGGTACTGCAACAGTCAGCAAAAATTATAAACTGACAGACCCTAAGGGTTCAAGGACCCAAATAATAGGGTTTCAGGGGCTTGGCTTAGGTTTGGGGCTTGGGGCTTAGGGCTTCGAGGTCCTAGCCCCCAAATAATAGGGTTTTAGGGCCCCAATACCATTAATAGTATAATATTTGGGCCCTTAAAACCCTATTATTTGGGTCCTTGAACCCGTAGGGAGAGTTACATACGAGTAAGGTAATATCGTAGTGTACGAATATAGTATAGCAGTTGAGTAACATAGCAAGGTAGTAATATAGCTATGTTAACGTAATTTGAATAGTGGTCCAAGAATCTTTTCCGTTTCCTTATGACCCCTCTGAAGAAGTTCCTCTTTGGCCTCTGATATTCAGCAACCTCCAAGCATCAATCTACTCCATACAAAGTGTTCTAGACCCGAAACGCGAAGCTCTAAATCTCAAAGCCTAAACCTTCAACCCTAAACCTTAAACCCTCAACCCTAAACCCTCAACCCTAAACCCTCAACCCTAAGCCCTCAACACTAAACCCTCAACCCTAAAGCCTAAACAAAGCTTAAGCCCAAAACCTTCAGATGCTATAAACACCAAAGCCAGGCCCAAACCTACAAACCCTCAAGCCTACACCAACCCTGAGCCCTAAAACCCTAAACCTTAAACCCTAAACCCTAAACTCCTAAACCCCTTAAACCCTACCATAAGCTCTGAGGCGACAGGTGGATCCCATGGCTCGTCGCGAGGGCGCGGCTAAATCGGCCAGGGACGCAATTCTTCTTGGAGGGTTTAGGGTTTAGGGTTTACGTAGGGCTTAGTAAGTAGGGTAATAACCCGTACAAACCATATAGTGACCCTAATTATTCCCATTATTAACCCACTTACTAAGTCCCCCTGACCCTCCAAGTTGGGAAGCTTTGAGGTTTAGGGTGTAGAGATTAGGGCGTAGGGTTTGGGATTTAGGGTTTAGGGGAAAAGG